>OZ038500.1:96402255-96433836 GCA_964036315.1 Acanthosepion esculentum
ATATATATATATATATATATATATATATATATATATATATATATGTATATATATATATATATATATATATATATATATATATATATATATATATACATATATATACAAGTCTAGGATTGGTGTATACGGAATAAATTCCAATAACCAACAATTATTATTCTTAAAAGAGTGATCAATACAGAGTAGAGCAGATATAATTGTTTATTTAAAAATTATAACATAATTATGTTATAAAATCACTACAAAAATAGCCATTTTGTTTCAACGTAATTTCAATGAAAAAATAAAATATATTGATATGTATTTTTTCTTTTCTTATCAGTAGTTTTATTATTTTATACTTAATAGAGATTTAAGGTTTTACCTTTAATTTTAATATCAAATTTTATCTTATAATTTAATACTTATTGGTTTAGAATAAATTCTATTTTAGTAAAACCCCAACTTTAAAGCTTCGTTGTCAAGTTTTTTGAATTCCCGTATACTTATATTTTGATTGGTCATTCCTGCTTATGTAACAGCGTTTCCCCTTACGAAGGATCGTTAATTAATTTGAAACTTTTAAAACCCTGTATTCTACATTCAACATCATCACTTGATAAGACACCGGAGGTGTTGAAACAAAATGGCTATTTTTGTAGTGATTTTATAACATATTTATGTTATAATTTTAAAATGAACGATTATATATATATATATATATATATGTATATATAAATAAAAAGGAAAGAACAGTAAGATATAAAATCCGGTGTTCTTATAGATATTTTTATTTTTACACAATAGTGCTCTATGTAAATTTAAATTTACAGAGCATTAATATTATAAATTAATAGATTTAAAATATGGTTTTACCGCTACACAGTGATGACCATGTTTCAGAAATGGAAGCTAAAGCCCCTGAATTTAATTTTGTTATTAAACCAAAGACATTAGTTCCATTTCCTCATCAAGCGAATTTTGGAGTAACTTACTTTTTAAAATTTACGGTTGTTAACGGCACAGGAAAGATTCATAGTTTGAGGGTTTCCAAGGTTACCGATAAATCCATTCATCTAGACAAGGGGTGGTAGAGGGTTCAATTTTTAATTTTCGTTGTCTCAGTTAATAGTTACATTTGAAAGCGGGGTTATGTTTAGGGATGGGTAGGGATGTATCTTTTAACAAATTCTGACATCCGCTAAATTCATGTCATCTGGGTTTATTTCTAACGGCAAAAATTCTTATGGTATTATTTCTATTTGTATATTTAAAGATTTTTTAAGTTAGAATATGTTTTATCCACCTTTCTAAAAAGTTATTTTTAATATTTGATATACTATACTTCTAGTTAAAAACCAAGTAAATGTATTAGGATTACTTACAGTATTTAAAATTATTTATTCTTATCGAGTATTATTTTATTTTATTTTATTTTATGTAAACTTTATGACAATGACGGCAAAGGTGGTTAAATTATTTCACTAATTTAATAAACTTAGTATTATAAATGTATATATGTATGTATAAAGGACATTTAATGTTCAATATTATATTCTAACTTATTAATTTCACATGACTTTCGGTGTTCACTTGGATTCTTTTCAGTGTTTGAATTGCTTTGAGAGAGGTGTTATGGTTAGAGTACGTTTTATTTAATTACAATTTTAAAATATATTTAGGTTACAATCTGTTTTATTTAATTTCAATTTTAAAACATTTTTAAAATTCTACTTTCAAATTTAACTTTTTAATTTTAAAAAGCAGGAAAATAATTTGGTATACACCCCCATACAACCAAATGGTAAAAAACAAATTGGGACAAAAATTCCTTGAATTAATACTCAAGCATTTTCCCGGTGGAAGTAAACTTAGTACCATTTTCAATAGAAATACACTAAAATTAAGTTATAGCTGTACTGATAACCTAGAAAAGATAATTAAGAAACATAATACTAATATCTTAAATAAACACTTATACCAGAACCAAAAAATTGTAGACAAGGGAAAAATACAAACAACAACTAATGAGGGTGAACAAAAATTATGTAATTGTAGAAACCCTCAAAACTGTCCTTTACAAAATAAATGTTGCATAGAATCAGTAGTATACCAATGTAATATATCTTCTGTTGAGAATCCTGAAAACATAAAAATTTATATAGGTTGCACTAGCCATGAGTTCAAAAAGAGGTTCTACCAACATCAATCCTCGTTTAGGATAAATAAGTATAAAAGTCAGACATCTCTTTCGAAGTACTTTTGGCACCTAAAAGAATCCAATAAAACACCTACAGTGAAATGGAAGTTAATAAGAAGAGCTAGAATATGTAGGTCATTAAATGACCCATGTCCTTTATGCATACATGAGAAACTATATATTACTAAGTTTATAAAAAATAAAAATTTACTGAATCAGAGAAATGAAATAGCTATTTTTTGTCGTCATTGCCAAAAGTTTTCTTTAAATAATCTTTAAATAATCTATAAAAAAAAAAAAAAAAAAAAAAAAAATAAATTACCTGATTATTATACATACTCATATTTGATGGGTATAAATAATTTTAAATAATGTAGATAATTATATTACATTTACTTGGTTTATAAAGAAATATAGCCGATTAAAATTAAAAAGTTAAATTTGAAAGTAGAATTTTAAAAATGTTTTAAAATTGAAATTAAATAAAACAGATTGTAACCTAAATATATTTTAAAATTGTAATTAAATAAAACGTACTCTAACCATAACACCTCTCTCAAAGCAATTCAAACACTGAAAAGAATCCAAGTGAACACCGAAAGTCATGTGAAATTAATAAGTTAGAATATAATATTGAACATTAAATGTCCTTTATACATACATATATACATTTATAATACTAAGTTTATTAAATTAGTGAAATAATTTAACCACCTTTGCCGTCATTGTCATAAAGTTTACATAAAATAAAATAAAATAAAATAATACTCGATAAGAATAAATAATTTTAAATACTGTAAGTAATCCTAATACATTTACTTGGTTTTTAACTAGAAGTATAGTATATCAAATATTAAAAATAACTTTTTAGAAAGGTGGATAAAACATATTCTAACTTAAAAAATCTTTAAATATACAAATAGAAATAATACCATAAGAATTTTTGCCGTTAGAAATAAACCCAGATGACATGAATTTAGCGGATGTCAGAATTTGTTAAAAGATACATCCCTACCCATCCCTAAACATAACCCCGCTTTCAAATGTAACTATTAACTGAGACAACGAAAATTAAAAATTGAACCCTCTACCACCCCTTGTCTAGATGAATGGATTTATCGGTAACCTTGGAAACCCTCAAACTATGAATCTTTCCTGTGCCGTTAACAACCGTAAATTTTAAAAAGTAAGTTACTCCAAAATTCGCTTGATGAGGAAATGGAACTAATGTCTTTGGTTTAATAACAAAATTAAATTCAGGGGCTTTAGCTTCCATTTCTGAAACATGGTCATCACTGTGTAGCGGTAAAACCATATTTTAAATCTATTAATTTATAATATATATATATATATATATATATATATATATATATATATATATATATATATGCCATCCATAACACCGTTGAGTTCCTTTTAAATGTAGTTCATGATACCAAATAATGTTACAAATATTATCAATTTGTATTTGTGATACAAGTTATTTCTAATAATTATTAATCACTCATATCCTACAATGTTAAGAGGACGGTGAAAGAATAAATTTTAATTAAAAAGAAACATTTCTTGTTAAATTTGTAATGTTATTACTCATTTTGTAAAAGATTATAACGTTTTAAGCGTCTACTTTATCAAGGTTGAAGGTAACTCTTTGTGTCCGGACCGAAAACGAAAGAAGGAAAGTAATATCCGCCAGTGAAATGTGAAATCAGAGCAGATATTTGGTAACTGACAAATAGTTCATAGTTAAAACTTGCCTGAAAATTTAGAATAATACCTTAAAACAGGTGTAGTCTGCTTAAAACACGTGGTGTCCGATTAAAACAGGTATTGTCAGCTTAAAACAGGTGGTGTCCGCCTAAAACCGGTACTGTCAGCTTAAAACAGGTATTGTCTGCTTAAAACAGGTGGTGTCCGCTTAAAACAGGAACTGTCAGCTTAAAACTGGTATTGTCAGCTTAAAACAGGTGGGATCCGCTTGAAACAGATGATGTCAACTTAAAACAGGTGTTGTCTGCTTAAAACAGGTATGTCAGCTTAAAACAGGTGGTGTCCGCTTTATACAGGTATTGTCAGCTTAAAACAGGTGGTGCCCACTTAAAATAGGTGGTGTCCACTTAAAACAGGTATTGTCGGCTTAAAACAGGTGGGGTCCGCTTGAAACAGATGATGTCAACTTAAAACAGGTGTTGTCCGCTTAACACAGGTATGTCACCTTAAAACAGGTGGTGTCCGCTTAAAACAGGTATTGTCAGCTTAAAACAGGTCGTGTCCGCTTAAAACAGATGGTGTCAGGTTAAAACAGGTGGTTTCCTCTTAAAACAGATGGTGTCAGCTTGAAACAGGTGGTGTCTACTTAAAACCGGTATTGTTAGCTTAAAACAGGTGGTGTCCGCTTAAAACAGATGGTGTCAGCTTAAAACAGACGGTGTCAGCTTAAAACAGATGGTGTCCGCTTAAAACATGTGATGTCCGCTTAAAACTGTTATATTTTTCTAAATAATTTAATCAAAATATTAATTATATTTCTTATTATTTGTTTTTTTTTCACACATTTTTTAAATATACGCAAAGGCAGCAAACCAGCAAGTCATGTGACACAATTTCCAGCCATACAGATTACGCTTTACAATGACACTCCCACAAGTATCAAGTAGTTGCGAAACACCCGAGATATTTGTTTATAAAAATATTCTAATGTAGTGTACAGATATATGTTGTGCTATATATAATTAAAACTATTTAATAATATCGTTATAATGTTTATTATTTTTCACACAGATAATAGAATGTAATATACAACTGTTTGTTTAGATGCGCAGATTGATATAAGAATGTGTATAAAAAACAAATACTGAATTTCCTATTAAAAATGTCGTTAAAATAGAATAACAGCCCTGGCCCCATATATAATTTAAACAGAATTTCGCACTGAACTATGGGGATCACTTTTTCGAACGTTCCTGTCATCTAAATGACCGCTATGAAAAGAATATTATAGAATAAACAGATAAATGTTTAATATTGGCCACTGAAATATATTTTAAATTTAATATACTATATATATATATATATATATATATATATATATATATATATATATATATATATATATATATATATATGAAGAAATAGTTTTAGTGTGTGCTATATTTATGGGATAAAGTGCTCAATATCAGAAATAGAGCGTATGTTAATATAAAAGTGGACATTCAATATATATATATATATATATATATATATATATGAATGAAGAAATATAGTTTTAGTGTGTGCTATATTCATGGTATAAAGTGCTCAGTATCAGACATAGAGCTTATGTAAATATAAATATAAAAAACAAGTAGAAACAATCAACCAAAATAAGTAAATAAACAAATTAACAAACTAACCCACCAAAATAACCGCCAGAATAGACTACAACAACCAATCCTAAAATTGGACATAAAATTAGCTACTAACTGCTATATACCGATAAAAAAAAATCACTACGTAACTCAAAAATCGAAAACCAAATAGTATAATAAAAATATACAAAAAAAGTAAATAAATAAAAAAAACTAATAAAAATTAATCCAAATAATTAAATAAATGAACAAATTTATCCATTGTTGACAAGTTACCAGTAGTTTGCCAGAACCAGTCATCCAAGGAAGACTTTAACGCTTGGGCGTGAATTAAAACAGAACAGAAATTTCAGTTCTTCTGTAATCGGGTGTTTTTTTTCATATCCTTATGGATATTCAGTGGGGTTTAAAGAAATACAAAATACATTTTATACTAACATTCACCAAATGTCGAGAGACAAATATAAATACTGATAAAATGATAATGATGTATGAGGTGAGTGTGAGATATAAATGAAAGAGGAGAAAGTTGGGAGCGAAATCTTTGAGGACAAGGAGAGTAAATAATTGACTTTTGAATTAAAATTTTAGATTATAGTATTTATGGACCTCTCCAAACCGGAGTATGTTTAACAAATCTGTTCTTGACAAAGAAAGACATTTTTACCTTTGCAATGTGGGTATCGACTACAAGGAATGAAAATGGCGTATTCTCAAGATCTGAACATGTGGAACTAAGGAATGGCACACATGTGGAAATATGTCAGGAAAATGGTGATAAAATAGCGATTTGCTTCTGGAGAAAGAGGCTGCAGAGTGGGGAATATTTTTCCACACAAGACCGTGAAGATGTTTCTGACTTAATTGATATTTTGTCTACTGAGCAGCTATGACATCAGTCGTCCATTTTAGGTATAATCTGACTCTTTTAAAGATAAATTATATTCAAAAGAATTAGATATTTCGTGTAATGATAGAATAAGACGACCACTGGTCCAGCATGTTCTCAAATGGATTGTACAGTACTGTTCGATAAAAGTGACTCACCTGATTTTTTTTTTTACTTAAACTTTTTTCGCCTATTGTTTTTGGGGTCAAACTAATTTTTAATCTTACTAATATAAACACCCCTTCCCGATCACCTAGTAAACAGTTTACTCACACTAAGGTATTCTATTGATAATTATAATTTTGGATATAAATGAGATTTAGGGAAAAACTCTATGCAAAAAAAGTGACTCACTTATTTCCTGCAACTAGTAATCAATAGAAACAACCAAACAGCTTTAAATAAAGAATAATAGAGGCATAATTTATTTAAAATAGGTAATATAGTTCGAAATATTTAATAACCTATGGGTCTTCCTTTATTTTGAATAAGCTTTTCAACCCTTTTTTGGCATTGACTTGATTAGGTTCTGGCAAATCTCACCTCCAAGCATTGAATTCCATTCCGATATGAAATTCACAATCAAATCCTCTTAGTTTCTCAACTGCTTTCTCCAGAGCCTGTACTTTCAGGAGATTGGGGCGGCCATGTCATAACACTCACCTGCTTCTCATCAAAGTATTCCTTCATCAATTTTGATTTGTGACAGGGAGCATTATCCTGCATAAAAATGAGCTTGGTGGGGTTGATTTGCATCCTTTCAGCAGAAGGGAGCAGCCAAGACTCTAAAATTCTCTTGTACTGCTCGCTCCTGAGGTTCTTTTCAATAGGTTTTAAGAAACCATTTCCATGAAAAGAAAAGCATCCCCAGAACATTATACTGAACGGACGCTTGACAGTACTTACTGCTAAATTCAAAGAGCTTTCAAAGCTTCTTCTTCGGATTTTAGATCGCTTATCCTTTGAATTTAGCTCAACTTTCGTTTCATCGGAGAAGAGAACATTTAGTAAAAAGAATATCAGGTGAGTCACTTTTATGGAACAGCACTGGATATATAATTTCCACTTGAGATCTGAAGAGAACTTAAAACTCAATAGAGGTCGAAAACATGGAGCCTCATTGGCTGTACCATCATTCATTCGGACTAGGGAAATCGAGTAGGAAACGGTTGTGAACCAAGGACCAAAGAAGCTCAAGTGAAGACACGGTGCTTTACACTCAGCCGAAACGCTGTTTAACATGGCTTCTAGTGTGCGACTGTCCCACAAGTGCAGCCACTTTAACAACGTAGAATGCAGGCTCTCTCTCTCTCTCTTGATCAACCCGAAAGAATCCCCCCTCTCCATGGCTCCAGTGACGCCTGGCCCTTTTGGTCCTGCCTAAGTCGCCTGCAAACAGCTATTAGTCGCTGTGGAGTCAACCTTCAGAAATAGAAAAATGCCACCGATAATCATCTCAACTGTCAATAATAATCTAGAGAACATCTAGTTTGCCCTTTGAAGACCCATGGACACTTAAAGACTTCGCATGCTTAACACCTGAGGCACAGCTCCGTGTGTAACACTGGATGGCAGTGGTGTATCGACTCGATAAGGGGTGAAAACTTGGGTTTGAATGATGATAATAAAACGGTAAAATTCTGGTTTTAGAGATGTTGAAATGTTAAGCCTGAACAATTTGCAGAATATTGAACTGATAAGGAATTCAGTATTTACATTAGTCGGACTATTGTCCTCATCTTTGTGGCCATATTTGTCAGAACGTTTCGGCCGTTGTACGCTCCGGCCTTCTTCAGGTGGTTGAAATTTCGAGCCGAACCCTTTATTTCGATCACTGGGGTAGACTGATAAGGAATTCAATGATATTATGCATGAAAACAGCATTATGTGAAAGTAAAATGATTATTTGGTATTCGTTAAAAATACATACATCATTCGTATGATTACCAGATTGGGATTAACATTGACGCAAAACATTAATAAAAACACGTCTATAAAAATAAATAAATCGAATATTTTTTGCCTGATTTGAAAATTACTGTTGATAAACGGAATCCATACAATCGAAACAACCTGAAACTGTTCTGTTTACAAGAATGGTTGAAAATACCATTCACACGATGCAGAAACCTTATCGGAGGCGAACGGAACACATCTTTTATCAATTATCGTTGCCAAAGGAGCCTCAACTAAGTTTTAGCTGAAGGGCAAGTATAATGTTGGAAAGCAATTATAATAAAGTCTTGATAATTAGGGAAATAAAACCATAACATTAAAACGCTCTATATGTTATCATTTCACGTATAAAAAGTATATTTTAATGCTAATTGAACAGTGACATGTGATGTAATCAAATTTCCTATTATAAAGAATGAAGGCAAATAAATGGGAACATAACGGAGAGGTACGATATCAGAATTAGATAAAATACACACAGACACACACACACACACACACTATATATATATATATATATATATATATATATATATATATATATATATATATGGAGGGGGAATATACACGCGCATATATGCACGCATGATGACAGAAAGTATCGAAAATGGAAATAGATCTAAGAACACACAGAGGTCACTAAAATATTAAAAGATAAGATACCGACAACTAATTCATCACTTCTCAAACCAACCTTAATTGTTTTATGACGCTTCGCGCAGAACTCTTCACTGCCATTTCAAGAAAGACATTCGGATTACTAACAGAAAAACAGAGAATGTCTCTTATCGAGAATATTTAACATCGAAAAACATAAAGAGGAAAAAATTAATTATTTTTAATAATATGCGGAAATCTCCAGCCCTTACCTGAAGAAGGTCGCGAGACCAGAAACACTTGTAGTAAAACTATGGAAAATAAAACATAATATTTAAAAAAGAAAATCTACATTACAACCAAAAATGTTTGCGGTACCTCTCTTCTTTATATATATATATATATAGAGAGAGAGAGAGAGAGAGCTAAAAAAACTAATGATAACAGTGAAAAGCGTCATCAAATATTAAACTTGTATGCCGGTTATTAGGGGGACTGAAGTGACCCATACGATGCAAACATAAAAAAATGAATGAGGTTGTCGGATCCTCATGCGTCGAAATCGACGGAATAGTCCATCATACATACATATATATATATATATATATATATATATATATATATATATATATATATATATATATATATATATAAAAGATCGTGCAGTATATATATTATATCATAAAGAAGTAATTAAACAAAGAATTAATTAGCAATGTTAATGTGATTAATGGCGAAATCACTTCGCAAATAAGACTTAATGAGACATTAACTTACTATCAATTCCTTCATGATTCTTATATCTGAACTGTTGTCAAATGGAATTGATGATCCTGGGTCGAGTACTTCATACAATTTCAAATTGTTATCTTCAGGGCCTAAAACTTAATTACTAGGCTCAGGATAATCAATTTAAAATTTTAAAATTAAAAAAGACCTGTTATAACAACATAACATATAACTACGTCAACATTGTAAAAACCAGATATGCTATACTTCAAATTGTGAAACGGTCTAATGAAGATTGTGTCATGCATGAAACTCAGAGTCGTGATAGCGGTGAGAGATAATATACAAATTTATTAATATCTACTTAATAGCTCTGTTTTATTACACCGAACACTTCAGAATATCACCGGACTAAATTTTGTTATGTTATATTTTTATCTAGCCGATCACAATGTGGAATACCTACTTAGAAAAGGAAAAGAAAAAGAAAAAGAAAAAAGACTTTAAATGAATTCGGCTAGATAAAAATGTTTTAAAATTCACAGCAATCCTCTGAGATGGTATATCGTAATACCGCCTCTTCACCTCATTTGTTTTTTAAATAATTTTCCCTCTCTCCTCTTTCTCACTATCTCTCTCTCATATATATATATATATATATATATATATATATATATATATATATATATATATATATATATATCAGTTGATTTACGTTAAAGATTAGATTTTTCAGTTTTTAATGAAACTTGTATAAAAGTCTAATTACATAATTATCAAATTACATGGCCCAGCAGCCAACAAGGAACCACATGACATTATCAGTCGTTTTTTTGATCAAACTTGTATAAAAGAGGGATTGCTGACCAAATACACGATCATATATATGTATATATATATATATATATATATATATATATATATAGGTTCCGTTACGTTACAGGTTATTGTATATAATGCTGAGGATCCGAGGTATTGCTTAGATATCATCGGAACTGAAAAAGAAAAAAAAAATTTTTTCTACCTACAGACTACTTTCTTTAGAATTTTTATTTCTCTCGGGGCGAATCAAAGAAAAGTATTTAATATTTAAGCAGTCTTTTCTTCTGTAAATGACATAATATTCTGATTTTTTTTTTATAGTTTTGTTTTTATTTACGAATTTATTTACGAATTTATTGTGTCTTTTTTATTCGTCTTGAGCGGGAAAGAGAAAAAGAGAGATAGCGAGAAAGTAAGTGAGTGAATGAGAGCCAAGATTTTACAATAGTTTTCTGTGCATAAATCAGGCCTGCTTACGGTGATATTGCGGTGCGTTTTCAGTGAAAGTCGAGTCCAGGCTGGGCAAAAGTAAAATCATTTCTAGAAGAATAGTGGATTGAATAAAGCAAGAGGCTTGGTTGGTATTTGCTATAAACTTAAATTTGTTCATTTTAAAAACTGACATTCTCTCTGTAAATTTCAGTACGTTTATTATTTGAACTAGTTTTCTATCTATTAACTTAATATTTGTTAGTATTAACGGCAAAAGTCTGTTTATTATAGGGACTGGAATTCTGCCTATAAAATAAAGCACGAGGTTTGGTTGGTATTCTACCTATAAAATATTGTCTGTTCATTATAGCAACTGATAGAAATAGGAATCATTATATATATATATATATATATATATATATATATATATATATAATTATTTTTTCGAAAATTATAACATAAATATGTTATAAAATCACTACAAAAATAGCCATTTTGTTTCAACACTTCTGGTGTCCTATCACTTGACGCAATCGTGGCCTGACGATTGCGTCTAGCATGAAACAGCCTGTCGCCTCTAAGTGTTGACTTCAATGTTCACTTTTATATTTACACACGCTTTAACTCTGACATTGTGACCTATATCCCATAAATATAGCACACCTTAAGAGTATATTTCTTCATATATATATATATATATATATATATATATATATATATATATATAATCATCCACTGACAACCTGTTTCGATGTATTACACCTCATCAATGCGGCTAGACATCCGATTGCTTTAAGCCGCGATCAAAACTCGACCGATTTGACATCAGTCAGACTCTTACCTCCTGTCTATCAGCGCATGGGAGTGAAAGGAAATTTTCAACGCATTATATACGTGATATATAAACGACATACCGGCCGCCATAGTGCTTAATTCTTACTAAGGGCGAGGCATTGAAGCAGCAGCAGCCGTTAAAAAATAGCTTTTTTCCATAGTGCTCAATCGGCGAATGAGAGCATAAATAGTCATCCACAGACAGCCTGTTTTGCTGTATCACAGCTCATCAATGTTGTTAGAAATCCGATTGCTTCAAATTTCGATTGAAAATCGACCGATCTGACATAAGACAGAGACTTTTAATCTAGGCTATGTATATATATATATATATATATATATATATATATATATATATATATATATATATATATATATATATATGTATGTATATATATATATATATATATATGTATGTATATATATATATATATATATATATATATATATATATATATATATATATTATCTAATCAGACAAGGCAATCATAAACTGGATTTATATATAATCGTTCTTAGCACAGCAGTTCAACTATCTTTATAAACTTGGATTCAGGATTCAGTTCAAACATTTAAACAAGCAGCCCCGATTTATTTATTTCAAATTCTGCCAATCATTTACCAATATAAATGCATAAGACTTACGTGAAGCATACTTACGTTTTGTAGATTAAGCAAAGATATGGAATAATGATTTATTTTAGTTGTAAGGAAAACGAGATATGTTTAGGGAGGGTGCTATAATAATCCATAAATTTAAAACTCTGTAGTGTTACTGTAAGGAAGCTGGAGACCCTACCAGCATTTAATATCGGTTGGCGTAATCTTAACAATATAAGATACGCAGAAGACACTATGTTGTTGGATGACACATAAAGGGAACTCCAGCAACTCTTAGACGACATAGTAAAGGATAAAAGTCCTAGATATAAAATGTCAGAAGACAGTATGTGTGGTTATCAGGAATAGAAAAATAGTGGAATCTGAACGCTCATTGGATTAGCAAATTATCTTTTTCAAACGCTATACAACGCTCTAAGAAACAGATTTCATTAGAAACGAACGAGTGGTGAATTGCTACGTGATATCCATTCTTTTATATAGCAGTGGATACTACAAAATCTCCTCACAGATGAAGAGAAAACTGGAGGTAACAGAAACATGAAGGATACTGAGAATTATATGGATGTAAGGTGTACGTAATGAGGAAGTCTAAAACAAAATGGCAACACTTATACTCAGAATTAAGTAAAGAGAGCTGAAATTTCTTGACACATAATAAAAGTGGGGGATTAGAAAACTTAACACTCACAGGACATAGTAAGGGCAAGAGAGATAGTTAAAGGTAGAGGGTCACCTACCTGACAAGGTTATGTGAACGGATAACGGAATGGGGGGGATTAACAAATTGAGACAAAATACCAAGGGCCAGAAGGGACGGGAAGTGTTGAAGAGCCATTATCAGCCATGTCTTGAAGGGATACGGCACATAGGAGGAATAGAGGAAGAAGTAATAAAACCGATCCTTTTGTTCCTTGTTAGTATATTTTGTGACTCAAAACGAACACAACTATAGTAACGCCATTGAACAATTCTGGTCCCAGACACCGAATAACACTCGCACTAATAGTATTTGCTTGATAATACTCGCTTTAATAGTAATCCGTATAGTGAAATAGTAATCCGAATAGTAATAGAAGATAGAATAGAAATAACTATCAGTTAGACGCAAAGCTAATTCCTACTTATGCTTTTTCCTTTATGGTCACGTGGCCCACTTAATCCAATAATGGTATCGCCTGTGTTTGCTCACTGGCGGTCTATGTTCAAACTCAACACTTTATTCCTATATAACAGTATAAAATAATTATTTCACAATTCTTTTATTCTTCCTTTTTTGCCTCTTCATTTGTGCTAACATGTGTACAAGAATAAGTGACCCAGAAACTGAGCAAAGTATGAAGATTTAGGAAAACTTCTTTGGAAAAAAGGAAAGAGTACCGAACTGCTATGCATTATCCAATCTCCAATATGATAGTGAATGCTGTTCAATATCCTCGCAGAGGAAGAGATTCGAAGCTACAAAAGAATGCTAAGAATATACCACGCACAGAATAAGTGAAGAAGAAAAAACTGATGCTTACAATCGAAAACTGATAACTGAAATTCCTGGGATACATAATTGGGAAAGATGTCTTAGAGGATTTGACATTCACTGGAAATAGGGAAGGAAAAAGAACCAGGCGAAAACATCGTGCAAACTGCTTTACAAGTTTCTGTGAATGAATGGCAGAGCAGGGCCAAAGAACGATGGTGAGGAGTAAAAAGAGTACTTAAAATAACAAAAGACAGGCAGATAGCAAGAGTCATTATAGCCAACGTCCGGAAATGACTTGGCGCATAAACTAAGAAGACGCTATAAGTCAATACTTCCAATGTTCTTTCAAGAAACAACACTAAAATTATATTTTTAAAATCATTGGCTAACACATTGACATATTTAAAATAATATTTTGAATATTATCTTATTATGTGTATATTACGAACAAATTGCCTTTCTCAAACAGAATTGTGACAATCGACAATTGTCACTATTTAACTCAATCTACATTTTTCCGATGTGTATATCGGTCATTGTACTTAAATTCTAGAAATAATAAACTGACAGATGTTACCAAGCAAAATATACTGTCATATTTTTCTAAAATCCAAAATCATCATTACATTACGCAACTCTCAACCAATAACAAGAACACACATCTTTTTGTTCCAACAGCAGTAGCAAATATAATTAAAAAATCATTTCACAATAAACAAGGTAGTAAAGCCACTATGAGGCAACGGGTTACTGAGTTTGAAATATTCTGAGGAAATGAAAAACATTACGAAGCATAGAGAACAATAAAAGAACAGAAATTAAGACGACATAAGATAATGTTTGACATTGCTTTTTAATATTTAAAGTTCGGAGTTAATTCGAAAGCAAGAAGCCGGAAGAGCGTTCTACAAGCGAAAATTACGAGAGAAGAAACTATTAGCATAGAACTTACGGTTATATATAGCAGTTCTAATTGTAAAATGATGAGGCATAACTACCACTCTAGTACTGTGCTCAAATTCTTGAAGTCGACGTACCAAAGAAGAAAGCGATATTTATTCCTGTTAATTTACAGAGAATGAAGTACTAGGGAAAATGGGGAAATGGAAAAAAGGTGATCTTCTGTCTTAACGTTAAGCTGAGCTATCCAAACATAACACAATATTCCTTACACCAAAGCAACGCATTCTTACTTACCATTCTTACAACATCCACCATAATACCATAGAATCTGTATGTAGTGCACATATATACAATTCAGTGTCCGTTGGGATAAAGGAATAAAAATAAGAATTTAAAAAATCTAAACCCCAATGAATATTTACAAATGTCATACAAAATTCTATACAAAAAATCAAACAAAATAATATTAGTAATAAATTCTCCACCACAATCCTTAAATGTGGCAGAAACATCAGTTAACTGGATCAAATGCAGGACTCTAATAATATAAAACATTCATTCATCCCAGTCACTCACTCAAACACACACTCAACAAATACAAAAAAAAACACACCCGAAAAGAAAGGCGCCCCGCATCCACCAGAAAACGAAACTCTCTGCTTACCTAAACGCAGCAGGGAAGGGGAATTAAAGTAAAGAAAATAGGGATTTAAATAAAAGGAGCCAATGAGCATACATCCCATAGCTAAGTTAACTTGAAAGAAGAAAAGAAGGAGAATATGGAACCCTAAACTAGCCTAAATCAGGGTGGGGTTAGCCAATGTTCAAAGCAGAGAGAAAGATATCCGGATGCCAAACCAGGATCAAAGTGCCCCTGCCTGGCAGCCCCCATTTCACGTGACACAAACGCGAAAGACTCATCCACCTTTTGCTAAATTCTGATGCAGGGAGACGCAGCTTTTCCGTCCTAATCTTGACTTGAAGCTGATGCTTAAAGTACAAGATTAGTTGGGAAGAAGTGAAATTTTCGCCCCCGTAGAATCCCTTCTGACGCGTCGTCCAAATCAAAACTCTCATAATACCTAGTAATCAAAAGGAACACGTGGCGTTCAGCCTTCGTCAACGGCGGTACCACATTGCTGCAGACAGAAATGGCTTCAAGGACAACGAACTTTCCGCGCAGGATGCGAGAGATAAGGACTTCAATAAACCTGCACAACGAGGCTAAGAGCCTGCAATGAAAGAAATCGTGACACAGGGTCTCTATCTCCCTATCACAGCGAATGCAGTTTGGAGATTTCTCCAAGTCCGCCGAACAGTCTTTTCTTGACACAGAGGACCCTACGAATCATCAGTCAGGTGACTGATGCCTCATCGTTATTGAGGCATTTCAACCCGGGCGCACATGGGCATATTGAGAGAGCCTCCTGCTTCGTAAATCCGAGCACGTCAATCAGATCATCCCGTGTGGGCCCCTCTAATTAACATATGATACAATACCCTTCAGACGCCCGTAATTGGTGTTTCAGACCAATACGACATTCACGCCTCTCCTCGGGGCAAGCCTCTTCGCTCACGAGTGCACACATCTCAGGGATAGGAAGTTCATACGAGCGTCTTCCTATCAGAAGGCGCCCTCCTCATCCGAATCGCGACACATTTGATATAGGAACGCGATGCGAAGCGTATGTTGATGACTCTCAACGCAAGGCATACCCAAACCGACCTCAGAAAGGTGGAGGTAACAGATCTCCCGAAGTATCTTAGTGGCCATGCTTCCCTCACAAGGAGAACAAGGGTCTTACTCGAAATGCGAGGCACATACATCCACCCTCCCCTTTTAGGAAAGATTCCTCTGACATCACAGACGAACTGCAACCTCGGACTTCTCTTGTACCTTCGTCCAATTCATCAGACGCCGAGTATCTTGACCGGCCTATCCCCTTCCACGCAACCAACCACAAGACAACAGACTTATCACGGTTGATCGTTGACTCTGTTACCGTCTGGTACCCCTTGATTTGTTTGCTGAGTTAGTCAATCTCAGCTCTGCTCGACACAAGCAATAAGCGAAACGTCGTCAGCATATTCAGAATACCTGGAAGAGTTGGATATCACGAGGTAGAGAAACGGACAACATTGACGAATAGAGCGAAACAATGTGAAATGCTCTGATCGTACCCCATTCACTTTCATCAACGCACTGGGAGACCCATACAGAAGTCTGATCCAGGTTCAAAAGTACGGACCGAAGCCAGCCACCGAAAGGACAGCCTTCAGAAATCGATGGTCAACCCTATCAAAGGCCTTCGAGTGATCTAAATTGATCGGCGCAGCTTCACTGTCGACTTGCTTGAGGATCAAGCGTACCATATGAAGGGTGTCCTGAATAGTCCTGCCCTTCACAGCACAAGTTTGTTCGGAGCCAAGCAGACTAGAGAAGACAGCCTGCAAACGGATGGCTAAGATCATCGCTAAAATCTTTAACTATGTATTTAACATAGTTAAATGTCGAAAGTTACCTATCCCATCCCCACCATTCTTGTCCTTATGTAACAACTTGATTACACCTCTGGTGAGGCCTTGAGGTATAGACCTTTACTTCGACCAGTTGTTAATAATCAGTGCCAGCAAAGGAACAAAAATGGGCGACTGCCTCATGTGAAGTTCGTAGGGTAGACCATCTAATCTCGGAGATTTGTCCCGGCCAACCTGCTACAACGTTTCCCAGATTTCCGACTCTGTGATGGGACCCTCGCACCCAGTCGCTTCAGCTGCTTCAAAGTAGGGAAAGTCGGCTAAATAGGCTTCGAACTGAGCAGGGCTCAGACCCAGATCCCTGGTGAAAAGTTCCTGAAAGTAATCACGAAAAGCCTCACATATGCCCGCGTTTGTAGTCACGGTCTACTTATCCGGCAATGTGACGAACGCGATATGTCGCCGAGACTCCTCTGCATGCAGTTCAGTGACCATATTCATTGCCTCCGAGGACATGATTTTTGACCTAGCCTTAACTAACAGAACTTGATACTTCTTGATAAGCAAGGAGGCCTAGCTAAATCTACGTCCCTAATATCACGTGATTTAATCGCCCGATCAACTTTTTGCTCACAAGCCGTTTGCGCCGCTAGTTTATCTACATTTAGCCGACGACTATAATCAGCAAAAAACGTTCTAATTTTAGATTTTAATTGATCCCATCACATATTCCCAACCACAGCCCTCGTCAGTTCCCACTGTAGCATTAGTAGCAGCTGGTTCCGGAAATCTTGTTCACCAAATAATGATGTGTTTATTTTTCAGTAGCCAGACATGTTAATCTTAGGCGTATCTAAATTTACACGAACCCGGACGAGACTATGATCCGAATAAACTATATACTGGAAATCTGGACACCCTAAGTGCCCTAGATCGACTCTCCTAACTAGGACTCGGCTGAGGAAGTTATAACGCACCACCGTAGTGGAACCGAGGTTCTTCGTTACGATACTTATCTACAAGATCAAACTCATCGATAAAGTCCCGAAATGGTTTCACGCCCCGATCTAGCCTCTTTACGATCTATATCGGGGTCAACGACGGCATTTCAATCGCCAGCTAAAACTAACCGACGAGATCTGCCGAACCAAATCAGGCTGCTCAGAATGGTCATTAGGCGCATAAACCCCAATGAGACGAAGAGCCTTATACTTTATTGTAACATCCAGCAAGCAAAGCCTACACACCGGACCTGCGAAGACAATAGCACAGGCAGCCTTCAAAGACTTGCTCATCAGCCAGGAGACAACCTCAAGAGCGCCCATCAAATCCTGATGAATAGACAGAAAACCCTCTCGACAGAATGCCTTCATAATAGCGATAATACAACCGGCCTCCTGCACACAACATATATTCACTCAGACGATGAAGATCACGAGAAAACCACGCCCTGCGAGACTCCGACCTCAGGCTCAGGCATTCACACTAGCTAACCACACAGATATTATCAAATCGATTAGGGTCGCTCTTCTGCAATTCAAAGTCTTGTACAAGGATGGGTGAACGAAAACGGGTAGTCTCCCTGTACCAAATTGATTCAGTTCAGTCATCTGGTTGGCATTCTTGTACGCCGCTCGGGGTACTAATTTCAGAGACAAATTTGCTTCCTCCTGCCCCAAATCTGTCGCGTTCCCGGACCTGATCGCACAACTGTCAGCACCCGTTTTGCTTTTTTGAGTTCTGTGGAACTTCTACGTCCTTCTGCTCATCTGCTGAAAATTCCACCTGAGATCTTTTGGATTGCTGGTCTGCACACAGACAGTATCTGCTTGTTCCCGGGATACGGTGCAGATGTTTTCCCCAGGTAAATATGGAGGTTTTATGCTTTCTTTGGTCCGCTATAATCGGGGATTCTTGACTTATGTTTCTTTTCTGTTGGGTGATAGAGAAAGAGTTGGAGTAGGTGTATTTTTGGTTGTAGATATGGGTGTATGGACGGGGATGTTCTTACAAAGAGAAAGTCGTGGCAAAGGAATGTCTGGTAGAGATGGTTTTTGTTTTGTTGGTGTTTTTTGTCAGTGATTTGGGCGTAGATGGATGAAGAAAAAAATTTCTGATGAAGGGGAAGACGGAGCAGAGCATGAGGGACCCGGCACCTCCAGTGTCTCTTGCCTATTTTTTTAGCCTACCTTGCATCCAAATCGTCTTTTAGTTTCTCCAAATTTAGGAGGAGAGGTGACCAGTCTCGTCACACCTCCAACAGGTAGGTCTTCTGTTTTTCACAATGACCGGCATTTTCCGGTCGCAAAATCCAAACGGAGACGAAAGCCAAACGATCGCTCATTATCTAAAAGCTCTATCCCCCGCTCAGATTGTCGGAAATCGCACCTAAAATCTGTCCGTACTTCAAGAAAATGCAGCCAGATGCTCTCCCGATAACTGAGGGTAGGCCCCGAATACCGCAACATTGGTCCTTCGCCGTCCCTCATATTCGGCGCGTATGATGAGGTTTTTTGTTATTAATTCATGCCTAGCCATTTCGAGGTAATCTTCAACAGTGGACAGCAATACGTCTCACATGAACAAACCGGTACACTTAATTACTCTTTGTGGTTTCACCAGTTATGGACATGAGTGATCGAATCATTACGACTTTCGTGGAGCGACAAATTTTGCGCGTACGCTTGTCCACCACGAAGACCGACACCATTCGCTTTTCAAACATCTTTAATTCCTGAACGTCTTCTAAAAGTCCATCTTCTTTGACAAGAAGTTCATAATTTTCAGCCCGTTCCAGAGATTCCGCGATGTTTATAATACAATTTGGAGGGACTTCAAGCATGTGAGCGATTTTTTATTGTTACATTCCTTTGTTGTTTTATTACTTTTTCAGCAAGTATTGACTCTAGTATGTTCATTACATTTCTGGACTGGGTATTTCGGGTTAGTTCTCCCACATTTATCGGATTTTTCCCCTCTGATAAGTCTGCTTTTCTCACAGACCGACATTTTGCGCCGGCAATCTTGAGAAAGAAAAATAAATAAATACCTCACTAAGCAAACCAATGAATTATTTTTAAACTCGCGAAGAGAAATAATACGAGGAGGGGGAAGGGGGGAGGGGAATAAAGAAAACACAGAAAAGAGGTAAATAATTAAAAAACTGCAAATAAAAAATAGAATTCTTCTATAAAATAGAAGTAATAAAATAAAAGGCAATAATACAAACAGGTGACGGGGAGAAAGTAAAGTAAACTTTACAATAAAAAGAAAAAATGATCAAACCACTATAAACAAAAATGAGTTCACAACTTAAACTTGAAATAAAGAATAAATCCAAATAAGGTTTAATTTTAAAAAAAATGACAGATTAAACTAAAAGTAATGAAATTTTAAGAAATGAAGCCTAATTAAAACGGAAGACTGGGAAAACTAGACGTTAACCCTAAAATAATTAAAAGTCGGCCGAAACCGAAGAGGGCAAACTATGAAATAAACGATTGATTAGAAAAAAATAAACTAATCAAGAATCAAGAAAAATAAACACAATAGTTTAAATGTTCTTAATAAATCAGCTCAAATAAGTAGCTTATTAAATAAAAGACGAAAAAGAAATAAAATAAGTAGTCTTAACAGACTAATTATTTTATTTCTTTATACGTCTGGTAAGACTTCACTAAAAAGAAATCAAGATGGCGTCTAAATCCGCTGAGAAAACTGAAAAAACGTTCGCCAAAAATAAATTAAAAAAATAAAATAAAATAAACTTTTCAAAAAACAATTAGCAAAAACGGATTTCTTTTTGTCCAGGAGGTTTTACAAGTTTTTTTAAATTAAAATAAACTATAAATTAAATACAAAAGCAAAATAAAATACAGAACGTTTGGTTTGAATCAAACCAGATAAATAAAACTAAAGGCTTGCGGCCATAACCAACGGCAAAAAAATAAAATAAAAAAATAAAAGAAATAAAACTGAAAGGAAAAATTTTTTAAAAATTCAAACAGGAATAAGTAAAAGAAGGAAGAATAAATTAAAGCAATTTATAATAGAATTAAGTGGATAAAGATAAATTATTATTAGGGGAAGACGAAAACCGAAAAAGAAAATTCAAAACTTTTTTAAATGTTTTTTTTTATTAAATAACAGTCAAATATAAGCGTAAAAAAGAATGAACTTAACGTATAGAAAAACAGTAGAAGACACACAAGTACCAAAGAGTACTGACCACGTCGGAAAAAGAACTCCCACTACAATGGTACCAAAGAGGAAAACTCCTTAGAACAATTACTATGAGAAGTATTTATACAGGGTGGGCACTAAAAAACTGAACAGTTTGAAAAAGTCAAATCTTGTTCGTTTTCAATCTTTTTTATTTTCGTTTTTTTTTTTTTGCAGGTTATAGAGGATCCCTTTGAAAGTAAAATTGTTACGTGCGGTGTCCAGCAACGAGTAATAGTCATTGAGTTTTTCGATTTCAATGAATGATCAATTATTCAAACACAGAGAAAATACCTGCAACATAATAATGACAGATTATCTACTGGCGATAACATGATTCGGAACCTAATAGCCTGGTTTGAAAGAAATGGATCAGTCGGCGATCTCCCGGAAAGAGGTCCTTAACACACTGTGCGCATTGACGCGCCTGTAGATCTGCTCAACTAGGCATCGACATAACATCGCTTCAGAAGATTCTGAAATCCATTAATTATATTTTCAAATAAAATGAAAAAAATATGTGTTGGTAAAATTTATTTTTGTTTATATTATTCGGTTTTCCATATTTTTTGTTTATATTATTCGGTTTTAGGTTACAGCCACAGTCAGCTCAACTGTAAATTTATGAGATTTCGACGCCAGTCTAGTGTCGGGATTAAATTCAAAGACTCCAGATAATATATCGAATAGCTTATTTGAACAATTTCCATGAAAGTTGTTAAGGGGTCTCCCCTTTTTACACAAATGGACTCACCCAGTGTATACATATACTACTGCCAGTGAATACCCGAGGAGTCGAGACGGAACGACAGAAGAGTAGTAGAGTTCAGTAGTCGTAGAGTAATTCACTCACAGAGACGGCGGCAAGCGTCACGGTTAGCGAGCACGTAGACTCAGTAAAGAGTCATACCGCGATACTTCAATACCAAGACTATATATATATATATATATATATATATATATATATATATATATTAGTGCTACTAACCCGCATTCCTGGATCTACTAACCCGTATTACCAGTTTGCATTATTACGTTAATACATTTATTTTCCTTATCCATTCCTGGCGTGTATTATTCATTGATATCGGATTTCATCCCGGAATCCACAACAAATTGGCGACGAGGAATTCGAACTCACACGGAAAGGAAAACGAAACAAAATTCTCCCTCGTTGTCCACAACAAATTGAGGACAAGGTATTCGAACTCACACAGAAAAAGAAAAGCAACAAAAGTCTCCTTTGCCGTTTTTTTGCCAGTGTCCACAACAACTTGGCGACAAAATATTTACGAAAACTAAAATACGGAAAAGCGAGTTTTTCGTAAGACTTTCTTCGTGGAGGAGTTTAAAAATATTTAAGTAGAACTGTAAAAATACCAAAATGAACAGCAATTACAACTCCAGGAAAGAATCGAAGAAAAATGGCAAAAACAATTACTACAAACGCAGGAACTAATATTAAAGGTAGCGGGTAACAAACAACAAAATATCGAAAAAGAGGCAACTTTTTCCCAAGATGCAGTGTGGAATACGATAGAAACCTTCAAATACTCTCTAGAAGAGGATAAAAATTTCGGCGATTATTTTAGACGCCACGAAGACATCTTTAACATCAACTGTCAAAATAGGACAGAAGCAAAGAAGCTACGTCTGTTGCTCAGAAAATTAGGAACTGAGGAATACACAAAATTTGTGGATTACATTTTGCCAAAAAAGACGAACGAATTAACGTTTGAAGAAGCAGTTATATGTCTTACAGAGCTGTTCAGTCCAAAAACATCACACTTTCACAAGAGGTGGAAATGTCTTAACCTGGTAAAGGACGAAAATGAGGACTATTCCACGTTTGCCGCAATCATGAATAAACATTGCGACGACTTCAAGTTGGCAGAATTAACACAGAGCAATTTCAAGTGTCTCATCTTTTTTCAAGGGTTCGTCTCAGCAAAAGATAGTGAAATGCGAAAAGAATGCTTTCAAAACTACAAAATGAACCTGGACTAACACTACAACAATTATCAGAAGATTGCCAACAATGTATGAGTATAAAGAAAGACTCGAAGAACATGGAGGAGTCAGGAATATCACATATACGTAAGTTAAACAGAAGTTTACGTTTTTCACCCTCCCCGGAAAGAAAACAAAAATTCTATAATAAAAGAAAAAGTACAATATATAGGGCAAATTATGACGAAAATCGACGCCAATATAACCCCCCCATCTGCATGTTATCGATGTGGAGGAATACACTGGAATAAGGATTGCCGTTTTAAATATAAAAACTTTTTGTGTGTGGAAAAATGGGGCACAAGGCATCCCAATGTAGGAACAGAAAAGCTACTATTAGGATAAGAGCTACTAGGATACATGACGAAGACAATACCAACATAAGGAAATATGTGGAACTTGAAATCTTAAATAAAAAGATAAAATTGCAACTAGACTCGGGTTCCGATCTAACGATAATTAACCTACAGACATGGAAAAAGCTTAACAGACCAACCATGTTACATACACAAAAAATTGCTAAGTCGGTGACAGGAAAGCGTATAAAATTCGAAGGAGAACTAATCGTAAATGTTAAATTTCACGGAAAAACAAGAAAACTCAAGATATACGTAATGAAAGATACAGAAAATCTGGTCGGCACAGACTGTATGCAAAAGTTGGACGTATGTGATTCACCTATCAGCTCGTTTTGTAAGGGTGCAGCTAGAATTGTATTGAAAGAAAATGTCCAACCAGTATGTAAAAAGAAGCGAAACGCGCCATTTGCTACCACAGATGAAAACAGTAAAGAGTAAGATAAGGCAGTAAAGGCTACCTGTGACTTTGCTAGAGATAAGAAGAGAAGCGGAAAAGGATGAACTTATTCAGAATACCAAGAAAAAATAGAAGAGAAGGAAAGGAATTTAGCAGACAGCTTCTCAATCTGTGAATACACATTATTGTATAACGAGAGAGTGGTAATACCGAAATCACTACGAAGGCGAATCGTGAGAGATTTTCATTTAGGGCATCCGGGAAAAACCGGATGAAGGCACTTATGAGAAGTTTTGTCTACTGGCCTAACATGGACGATGATATTACACAAATGGTGGAAAGTTGTAACGGCTATGCTGCTGCGGCGAAAGCACCATCCTCTATACAAAAGCCATGGCCTAAAGTTGACAGACCGTGGTCCAGAATACACATGGATTACGCAGGACCCATAAAGGGTTACTACTACTTAATAACAGTAGATAGTTTCAGTAAATGGCCTGAGGTTTCCAGATTCAAACACCCGACGACCGAAAATACCATAAACTGTATACACGAATTATTCGCCAGATTTGGTGTCGTGGATTGCTTGGTAACTGATAACGGTACACAATTTACCTCCAGCGACTTCAAAGAATTTTGTGAGACATACCAAGCAAAGCATATCAAGATAGCTCCGTACCACCCGAGGTCGAACGGACAAGCCGAAAGATTCGTAGACACACTTTAAAAAAGCCGAAGATGTACCGACGTAAAAAGCGATACAGCAGTTCCTCCAAGTATACAGAATAACACCTAACGGGAACACACCATCTGGTCTTTCACCAGCGGAATTGATGTTTGTCCGGAGAATACGGTCTGTGTTTGATAAATTATTGCCAAACAAGAACAAAAACCAGTATACACCTATTGTACCAAAGAGATCATTTAAACCAGGAGAACGAGTTTACTTTAGGATGTTCAGAAACAATATGGCTTACTGGGAGCCTGGCACAATAATTAACAGGCTGGGAAATGTGATGTACACAGTACAAGGCGAAAAGTTTACCCATAGAAGACATATTGACCAAATACAAAAGACGGGTTGAGGAGCAAAGCTCGTCACCCGCAGAAAAATGACGATTCAGTGGATGCAATCTTTGAAGCTTTTGAGATTCAAAGACCACAGGAAGATACAGAATTTAAAAGGTCAAACAGGAAGAGAAAATTTACTGAACCTCTGATCAACCATAAGAGAAAAAATACTAACCCCCTGTCTAAGGAGGGGGGTGTTAAGGGGTCTCTCCTTTTTACACAAATGGACTCACCAAGTGTATACATATACTACTACCAGTGAATACTCGAGGAGTCGAGACAGAACGACAGAAGAGTAGTAGAGTTCAGTAGTAGTAGAGTAAGTCACACACAGAGACGGCGGCAAGCGCCACAGTTAGCGAGCACGTAGACTCAGTAAGGAGTCATACCGCGATACTTCAATACCAAGACTGTATATATATATATTAGTGCTACTAACCCGCATTCCTGGATCTACTAACCCGTATTACCAGTATGTATTATTACGATAATACATTTATTTTCCTTATCCATTCTGGCGTTTGTTATTCATTGATATCGGATTTCATCCCGGAATCCACAACAAAAGTATTTATAGAAAAGATATAAAGAGGTTACTTTACGGGGGTGGGAAAGTGACTGGAGCTGAGCCGGTAGATCAGGACCAATAATAATTATTCTTTGGATCTTATCACGGAGCACAAGGTAAACAGCATATGTGGCAGCAATATTCTAAGCATAAAAGAATGGCAGACTTACGGGTACGTAAGATAGATTCTTGATAGAAAAACTTTCTCGTCCTACATAGTGAACCGATTTTCTTAGCTGACCTTGCAATGCATTCAATAGAGTCTTTCCACTTTTATATCAGCAGAGAATTTGAGCACAAGAGGGTGCATTGAGTCACTTTCCTGGGGGATAGCTGCAAGGGTCTCACCGATCATTAATAGACGGAATTTTGGGGTTGTTAAAATTAAGATGCCATCTTTTGCCGCAGTTAACTACGGACATGGGTCGTTTTGGACATCGTCTAACCTTATCAGACTGATAAGCCTTGCAATCGAGGGAGGAGTAAATTGCTGTGTCGTCAGCATAGGCACCAAGTTGAAAGATGATGTCATCAGAAATGTCCTTGATGAAAATTTAAAATAGAGCAGGACTAAGGATGCATCCATTGGGGACACCTGCGTTAGTACGAAAGGGGATGTAGACGTGTGACTATTCAGTATAACTCTCATTTCCCGATTTGACAGGAAAGACTGAATCAGTTCAAAAAAGTGTACCGAAACACCGTAACTTTTCAGCTTGTGGAGATGACCTAAATGCCAGACCGTGTGAAAGGGTTACGATATATAGGGTGACCCCAAAAAATGGGAACTTTTTAACAATCCTATAAAACCAAGAGAGATGGAAGAAAAATATTTAATTCATAGTAATTGAAACCTTAAAACATGCCATTTAAGAAACAATGATGGAATTTTCATTTTTTTTAAATGACTTCCTGTAGATGGCGTCCTCCTGTACAAATGCATTCTTGAAATCTGCTGTTGAGATTCCTTATTGACTGCTGCAACATCTCAGCTGGGATACTGTGAATTTCATTCTCGTTACTAAAATGGCGAAATGTTTACTTGCTCAAGGTCACTGTCTCGCAGTGTTGTCACTTGCTCATGTCTGGCAATACGCACTTCAAAAATTCCCATTTTTTGGGGGGTCACCCTGTATTAAGTGCAACAGCCAGGAATTCACCGTCTTTATCTACATTATGATAAATTCTTTCCGTAAATATCGTCAGTATATCAGCAGTTGATGTGGAGAAACGAAAGGCATATTGCTTGTCTGAGAAAAGTCCCTACGATGAGAGATAATAAACCAATTCAGAATTGATTTAGGCCTCTAAGATTTTCCCCAAATTAGTCAGAAGGCTGATAGTTGGAATCGTTGGAGGGCTCACCAGACGTTTAAAAAAAAATCGAACAAAGCAGGAGGCATACAAATTAGAAAAAAACAGGAACTAGTTCGGGAGCAGATGATTAATGATTAATACAGGTATACCATCTGGTCCCCATGACTTGTGGCGATCTAGATTAGAGACGACAGCAGAAACCATGGAAGAGTTTATATGCATATCACTCAACAGAGACTGATTTCCCGGATGGAAGTTACCAGAGATATTCCGGATGAGTCAACAATAGTTTTTAGAGAGTTTACGGGCAACGCTTTATCAGCAGAGGATGATTATTATTGTTTGAAGAGGAGAGAAATAGAGACCTTACATTTATTTAATGCTCTATTCCAGGACTACAGGTTATCGCGAGACCCCAAAGGTGTTATAGACTAAGCGGGGCATCATTCTTCCGGCAAACAGGAACTTTTCTCCTCCGAGGACATTCGCTTAAATTTATTGCTAGAGCAGTGACAAGAACCGTCAAGCTGGTTTAGCCGAAAATAGTTGTTCCTGGTATTTTTTAAAAAAGTTTTTCCCACCAGGCAAGGCTGGAATCCACTAGCACGCTAGGGATTACAGAGGATTTGGAGCGAGAGCAGATAGGAGTGTTAGAGGAAAGGAAGTGGAGAAGGATAGAGGATAGATGAAGGTAACTGGAGATGTCGATTGACGTTACACTTGAATAGTTGGAGATCATAGTCATCAGGGAAACAGGAATGAGGAAGGGAGTTCCATAGGCGTGAGGTGCGAGGTATGAAGCTATTGGAGTAGAAGAGACGTCTACATTTAACAGTCTCAACAGTGAAAGGGTGGGAACGGGATGCCAGCCTCGTAGGACGCTTGAATTCACTTGGCCTGGGAACCAGCGATAGCAGCTCATCGGAGCAATTACCATGGAAGTATTTATAAAAGAGACAGAAAGAGGCGACGGTGCGTCTGTGAGAGAGAGACTGCAGACGAGAAGCCAGATCAGGTCCAATTACATTGCATACCCGATCTTATCAAGAACCTTAAGGCAAACAGAAGGGACTCTAGACCATATATGACAGCAATGGTCCATGCAAGGGTGGATGGTTGATTTGTAAATTTGGAGGATGGATTCCGGGGAGAAGAATTTACTTGGTATGACGGCCAAAATGATGGGGTGAACCATGGAGGGGATTGAGGTTTCACCTGGTATTTCTGAGAAGGCATGAAAGCGTCCATTTAGGCTTTGACCCAAGAAGAAACCTCAGTGGTGTAATTTTAAATTGGGAAGGAGGTCTTGTGGATAGACGGTTCCTGTTTAATAGAGGACTAGAACGAAATATCAATAGCTACCACAGTGAGGTCAGAATTACCAAGAGGGCTGTGCTGGGAAGCTTGGCAAGAGCGAGGAGAGGAGGCAAGAAATAAATCAAGTAGAGTAGCATGTTGGTCGGTTTTACTAGGGAACCGAGTAGGGAAGTCCACGGTTTGATTAAGGGGTTAGACAATGGAGAAATTTAATGTCTGAACTCCGGCAACATCAGACCCATTAGTATGTTTAAGGCACGTACTGTGGTGAGCATTAAAATCACTAGAGACAAAGATTCTCGCAGATGGGTGGAATGAAAGTGCCTTGTCTATACTGTCAGCAACTATGTCTAATATACTGCAGAAGAGTTGGGCGATAAATGAAAAAGATATAACTAAAAGAGTTTAGTAACGAAAGATGGAAGCACATGCAGGAGTAGTCTGGGACATCGAGAGACTATTTCATGACCACCGGAAGATTATCAGGAATGTAAAACCACGGCAATGCAGGTGAATACTAAAATCTTTTAGGCAACGGGGGAGATGGAATCAATAAATCATTGCTGGCAATGGAAGAATGTAATTTACTTTCACAGGGAGCAAGTATATCTGGCGACTTTTCCAATAGGAAAGATTCTGTGCTGTAAAAATTGGAAAGGATACCACGAATATAAGTGAAACAAAGGCTGAGGGGTAGCTGATTTTTTTGTTTACTGGTTTAGTTGTATTTCATTTTTGTTGAGGTTTCCATGTAAAGGGTTTTGTGGAGAAAGAGAAAAGATCATAGTAATTGTCACTATCTGTCGTCACTGGTAATACAAACCAGCCATAGCATGGATGAGAACAGAGCATTGTGTGGACTCAGGTTTTCCCACCAGTAATGCATGTAGGGAAACCTACCCATGTGCGACTTGGTACTACAAATACTTCGATATTATGCGACTGTTGGCCAGTCGGAATCAGCAGTCAGCAAACCGCCAACTCAGTACCCTCACAATAGAAAGCCACAGCTACTAGTTGTCTGATCATCAAAGAGTTAAGATAGTTCAATCACTGTGGCCCTGGTAGAAGAAAGAAAGATATATACAAGTGCCCTACGCGGAGAATAATATATCACATATATCTACACAGCAAAGGAGAGTCTAAGGAGAAACGAAAAGGAACGGCCTTAAATATATGGAGATATATGGAGATAAGGTTTTTATATAATATGGAGATACTCCCTATACTCAGTCTTTTCTCTCGTTTTCACTCCCTGTAACCCTGTACATTATTTACATTATTCTGACTATTGTCCTCATCTTTGTCGCCATATTTATAACGATGTTTTGGCCTTTCAGTATCTGTCTATATTTCTGAGATGAGGTATTATGTACACTATATCACAACATTTCGGCCGTTGTACACTCCGGCCTTCTTCAGGTACTCAAGGACACGTGGCACAGTGGATAAAGGCGTAAGTTAGATTCAGTGACAGGGCCCAAAGAGTGTAAGTTCAATACCTGGTTAAGGCGCTGGATAATTTGGAGAGGGGAATTAGCACGAGATAACTGACATCCATTAAACATGGCATGTGCAGCTAGAACAGTCTACCCCAGTGAGCGAAATATAGGGTTCACTTCGACATTCCAACCACCTGAAGAAGGCCGGAGCGTACAACGGCCGAAACGTTGTAATAAATATGGCGACAAAAATGAGGACAATAGTCTGAATAGTGTAAATAGTGTACATAATATCTTAATTCAGAAATATAGACAGATACTTAAAGGCCGAAACGTTGTAATAAATATGGCGACAAAGATGAGGACAATAGTCCGAATATTGTAAATAGTGTACATAATACCTTATCTCAGAAATATAGACAGATACTTAAAGGCCGAAACGTTGTAATAAATATGGCAACAAAGATGAGGACAATAGTCCGAATAATGTAAATAGTGTACATAATACCTTATCTCAGAAATATAGACAGATACTGAAAGGCCGAAACTTTGTAATAAATATGGCAACAAAGATGAGGACAATAGTCCGAATAATGTAAATAGTGTACATAATACTTCATCTCAGAAATATAGACAGATACTTAAAGGCCGAAACGTTGTAATAAATATGGCAACAAAGATGAGGACAATAGTCCGAATAATTTAAATAGTGTACATAATACCTCATCTCAGAAATATAGACAGATACTGAAACGCCGAAACGTTGTAATAAATATGGCAACAAAGATGAGGACACTAGTCCGAATAATGTAAATAGTGTACATAATACCTCATCTCAGAAATATAGAAAAATACTGAAGAATCATTAGACTTTCCTAAAAATATTGAATTATGTGACAATACTATTCATCCAAGATCATATTGCTCATTTGTGGAGCGCGTTTTCCGAGTATACCAGTCTGCTCGAGCGGCGAGTCTATCGGTGTTCAAGGCGTCTTCTGAGGGTCATTTGCGTTTGTCCAACGCCCCGAAAACTCACCTATGGTTAATAGTGAAGCTCTGCTGAAAGGGTTAAGTTAAAGTTTCTGGAACAGAGTAAATGGACAGTTAGAACATGGTGAGTACGCCCAAACCCTCGGTCACAATAACTTATGACTTCCTGCTAGCACAATCATTGACGAACATTTTTTTGTCTACGCAATTCTACTCACAAGGCTTCAGTCAACTCACGATATGATTTTCAGGCACTTTTCAAAGGTGCCGCACGCTGGGACCGCCATTCTAGGACAATGACATAAAAAAATGCCACCTTTCTGACAAAAGGGCCATGGTGAGGCTCGAACATTGGTTTCATAGTCGGAAAGCGAACGTTCTAATCGCTATCCCACGCTCCCATATTCCGTAAGACAAATGCGACCAAAATACAATGCTATAAATTTCGGAGACTGTATTGGAATGTTACGTCGCTAACTAATTTGCTGCATTAAAAAAAAAAAACTAATGTTATATTCCAAAGTTAATTTCATCTTTTAAACGATATATTCATAGCCAATGTAATCCCCAAATAATAGAATATGTGATACGAAAATCTATAGGAAAAATATATCTTTCAAAA
>OZ038500.1:96434036-96541536 GCA_964036315.1 Acanthosepion esculentum
TATTTCTTCATATAATTTTAAATTCTAATTCCGACACGAACAGTCTATACACCGGTGAATGAATAAGACTAACGTACTTCTCGTTAGTTGAAATAGATCTATAACCACCCGCCATGAGCTTATATGTTTCATTAAATAATATAGACAAGTTTTGTCTATTTAATTTAAGTAAATTCCTTTCATATTGTTTGATAAGCTTAATAACATTATCATTGAAAGACGAAGGAAAAACACCATATTGATACATGTGTTATAATCCTATCTAAGCTTTCGGCCTTACATAGGCCATTATCAAAGATGACAATTACATTTCAATATGTTAAACAATACACGGACAAAACAATAATGATAGTCTGTTTTCGTTGCATGAAAGATTTCCAAGCAACGACAAACTCGTGTATACGAGACGAGTTTGTCGTTGCTTGGAAATCTTTCATGCAACAAAAATTATTGTTTTGTCCGTGTATTGTTTAATATATTGAAATGCAATTGTCATCTTTGATGATGGCTTATGTAAGCCGAACGTTTAGATTGGATTAAAAAACAGTATCAATATGGTGTTTTTCATTCGTCTTTCAATGATAATGTTATTAAGCTTATCAGACAGTATGAAAGGAATTTACTTAAAATAAATAGACAAAACTTGTCTATATTATCTAATGAAACATGCATCAATGAAAAAATGCTGCCTATCTCACTTGCCCCCAATACGCCCACCTTCCTCATTATGTGTCCAAGGTATTTCATCTGTCTTTTACCGACTTAACGTAAATCGGTTGATCGAAAAAACATAGCAAAAAAAAAAAAAAAGAAAGAAAAAAATATTTGTGTTCTCGATTGGCTCTGAAAAGCGAGGATCGATAACCGGTTAGCATCTTTTTTTATTTCCTTTTTTGCTATTTTTGCCTTCGATTGACTCTGAAGAGCGAGGATCCGGTTAGCTCTTTCTTGTTATTTCGTTTTTGTTGTTATATTTTTCGATCCAACAATTTACGGTAAGTAATTTATATATTATTCTTGCTCTTCCGCTGCTTTGTTTTATATTTTGTCGATATTTATATATACTTTTAAAATACTTGTTTTGAAGATTTAATAAAATTACGTATATTCCTTATTAAATCAGTATGGAAACAAAATGAGAGAGTGAGAGGTTCGTAAACCATAAAAAAAAGCAACTGAAATTTATTAAATCTAATTTCTATAACGATACAGTTAAATATCACGTGTCCAAACGCGTCCTGGGTATGACGGCAAACTACATCCGCGTCCTGAGTATGACGATAAACTACATCCGCGTCCGGGGTAAGACGATAAACTACGTCCAACAGCAAGGCCTCTGATAATACGTTTTTGAAAAAATAATGTTACCAGCTGCACATTTTTGAAAAAATATTACCAGCTATACGTTTTGTTGTTTTTTTTTAATTTGTTTTTTTAAAGAATAGTGTTACCGGCTATACGTTTTGAAAAAATAATATTACCAGCTATACGTTTTTGAAAAAATATTAACAGAAATAGATTTTTGACAAAACAAAAATACTACCAGAAAAAAAAAAGTTGTCGGCATTAAATGACCCATTGAGGTTGATATGCCGTAAAACAAAACAAACGAAACCAAACCTTCTGTAGGTGTGCCTGTAGTTTTCTTTCCGTGTCTCCTATAAACACTGTATCTCTGCACATCTAATGCTGTTAAGAATCTGGTCGCCGATAATGAATCCTTGTAGGAATTCTCATTGTCTCGAAATTACCACCCGAGTACTTTGTAACCAACCGTTTTCGACTTCTCGTTTATGACCGTTTTTCTTTTTATAATATCCTCCACTCCTTATTTATCTACATCTTTGGCTAACCATCCATTACTATTTATCTTTCTTATTATTATTTCCTCCCGTCTTTATCTCAATGATTTCTTTTTATATAATTCCTCTCTGCCTTTGTTTATGCTTTCAGTTCTCTTTCGATATGATTTCGTTCATGTTTTACAATCTGTCCACATCAATCCAGGTCTCTTTGTATCTTTTTAGATTCTATTGTTCATATGTGCGAAGCGAAGTTCATTTCTTTCTTCCTTCCTTTTCTTTTCTTTCTTTCTCCCTTTCATTCATTCTTTCTGTCTTTTTAATTTCTTTTCTTTTCCTTTCTTTCTTTCTTTCTTTCTTTTCATTTTCACTTCTTTCTTTCTTCCTTTCTTTCTTTCTTTTCTCAGTTTAATTTCTTTTTGTTTATTTTATTTTTATTTTTTTCTTGCTTTGCTTTTTCATTACTTTTTTCTTCCTTTATTTTTTTCTTTTCTTTTTTCTTTCTTTCAATCATTTCTTTCTTTTTCTTTCTTTCATTCATTTCTTATTTTCTTTCTTTCATTTCTTTCTTTATTTCCATTCTTCCTTTCTTCTTATCTTTCGTTTCTTTCTTTCATTTCTTAAATTTCTTCTTTTCTTTCTTTTTTCCTTTCTTTCTTTCTCTTGGTATTTTCTTTCTTTCTTTCTTTCTTTCTTTCTTTCTTTCTTTCTTTCTTTCTTTCTTTCTTTGCTTACTTTATTTCCTTCATGTCTTTATTTCTTTTTTCTTTTCTTTCTTTCGTTCTTATGTTGTTTCATTTTCTTGCTTTCTTTTCTACCTTTCATTTCTTCCTTTCTTTCGTTTCATGTCAATATAAATAAAATTAATTTCGCGCTTGAATTCAAAGATAACGAAATAAAAAAGGAAATTACCCGACAATATTTTTTTTAGTTGAAATCTCTTTAAGTTAAGATTATCTTTTCATTTAACCCTTTTTTTCTCTTTACGCTTTTCTTTTTTTGCCTTTGTATTTTCTGTCGCCAATTCTGGCCATGGAATCCAGCCATGGTAAACAGTCTGAGATTGATTACTTAACCGAGTTTAATGTTGTCTGAAACAATGCATTCCGTTTGCCCTCGCAGACTCACATATATAGGATTCTTATATCTGTCAAATGACAATATTCTAAAGATGCAGTTCTCATTGATGACATTTCGGCTCACAAATAATCGATTTCTATCAGCTGAATTATCTTGTCGCTTCCTTCCCCCACAGAAAGAGAGGGAGAGAGAGAGAGAGAGAGGGAGAGAGAGAGTCTATCGATCGTAGAAAATCAACATACAGTAGTAAATTACAATTGATTGATGGCTGAATTAGCTCGGTACGTTTGTGTTCGGTATTTTAGCTCAAATGAGGATATGGTTGTTGATGTTGAAACTAGATAGGCTTTTTCTTTGTAGGATTGGTGCAACACAATCTTCCTGCTTTACAGGCGTGGAAGATGTACATGGTTTGGAGATACATCCCTTATTTGTGTAGATAAATTCAAGGTAAAAACAAAGTCATTTCTTTGTAGTAGGTTTTATATGTAAAGTAAAATAAAGTCTCGTCTAAAGTTGACTTTCGAAAATAAAGATTTTCCTTGATGGGAAGTCTAGTACGAAAACATATACACTATTTGGACTATTCTACTCATCTTTCTCGACATATTTATTACAACGTTCCGGCATTCTTCAGGTTTAATGTATGCCGTTAATTCCACTCGAAGTTCTCCACCGCCTTACCTAGGTATTGAACTCACACTCTTTGGGTCCTGTCACTAACTAACGCCTTTATCCACTGTGCCATCTTCAGGACATCTGCGAATGAATTTCTGGGTATTATTAACCTAATGTCATCAGCACCTTTTTTACCAGTGCTTATATTGCAATTCTTGCTGTTACCATTGACTGTTTTAAAAAAAGCTCACATTGCAATTTTTGTTGTTATTATCGCTTTTCTTTGGCACTCCTTATTACTGGTTCCCATATTGTATTCATTTCTATACTGATAGTACAAGATATTGCACTATAGTAGCAAATATTACATTTTAAACTGTTTTAGAGTAGGACTTAGCGTGTTTTCTGCTTTTCGTCAACACTCTCAAAAGATGATTAAAAAAGCGAACGAGAAGGAAACAGACAAGGAAATCTTACAGCCGTTTCTATGTTTCTAGAGACAGACACCAAATCCTAACAATAATTCGAGGAAATCACCTGCTCAGATAATGTTCCCAAGCAAAAAAAGAACTATATTCTCTAAATTGTTGCATGAATTACGAGGAAATGAAATAAAAATAAAATTGCAAATTTCCGAATCGGAGATAAGGTATTTTAAAAGAAGTACCAGCCAGGAAAACATTTGTGGGGTGTCGTCATATTTTGACGAATTGGGCGAGTAACATATTTGATTCAATATCAAAATGTTCTGCACAAGGGACATATAAACTAGATACGGTGGAGAGATTGTAAGGAAAACACTCTGCGGTCGTTAGTACTGCCGTTCAAACTGCAGTTTGGCTTATTTCAGCTGTCCGTGGCTATCATAACGCCAGAAAAAGAAAAAAGAAAGCAGCTGGATGAAGGCGAATCCAAGTAAAAACAGATATTCAGTAAAATACAGGAATATAAACTAAAAGAAGTGCTCTAGCGTTGTGTACTTCCTGCTCCTTTATCTACTATGACAATGGATTGCTTATAATTATAAATATGGCAAGTAGCCACATTAGAGTAGGATTTGAGTAGTAGTGGGAATTATCTTTTCACTTTGACCAGTGCTTATTTTTGCTGCTCCAATCTTGGAATTTTTGTTTTGAACACTGTTAAAAACACTGCTTGTAGTTTACGTTAAGTTTTAAAAATTTAATTTTCTTACGTTTGTTTTGCAGATCATTTTCTGACTAAAGTTTTGAATTTTGCTTTTCGTTTTTTTCACTCTCCCTAGTTCTTATTTTATCTTTGTTTTGCACCTATATTTTTTAGGCCTCTTGATTTACTTTTTTAGTTATTCTGAACATATTTTTTCTCCTTATCCGTTTTATTTATCATTATATATTTTACGTGTTACCTCGATTATCTGTTTTGTTATTCTGAGTAAATAGTTTTCATAACTTCTGTGTTTTATTTTCCTGTCTATCTTTCCTTTGTTTTATTCGTTGATTCTTTATTTTTCTTAGGAACACTTGTTTGTTTTTTTCGTGTAACATCGGCCATTATGTTGTAAATGGTAAGGCTAGTTATTATTACGTTTTTCGATCTTTTCTGTTTCTTTTTTTCATCAGTATTACATTATGTAATTTTTATGTTTGCGTTTTATTCCTTTTAAGTAAATATTATTGCACGTCCAACCGTTTTTTGATTTAAACCAAGTTTTTGTCTTTTTTCATTATATCTTCTTAAATTTGTTATTTCTTTTTTATTTTGAAGAAGGAATTTTGTTTTTGGTGAATTGTATCCAATTTTTTTTCTGTATATATATTTTCTGCTCTTTTATAAGTTTGTTTAATTTCTATCATTATTGTTTTATTTAAAAAAGGAAAAACAAAAAAAAATTGTAACCGGTCGTAGACTAACTTGCTGGAAGTGCCGAGAGACTAGACATGTTATCTCTTCCTGCTCAGAGAAGAAGGCCTCTGGAGTTCTGGCCCTCGCCGACCCAAATCCCTCTCTGGTCCAGTCTGTTGTTTTAGTCTCGCATGTAACGACCATGTCAGCGAGAAAGCCGAGAAGTTACAAAAGCTGAAAGAGGCAGTAAATGAGAAGCGCCATCCTAAAAGAATTGGCCTTATTTTTCTGCACCGTCTTCCTCATCCACAAAACAACACATCATGGCTTCTTCTCCAATGGTGAGATCTCTATCTTCCACTCCTTCTCAAATGACAACGTTAAATAAGGCCTTCATTCCCAAATCAACATACAAGGACAAACCTACCACTTCTAATACCCCTAGTACATCCCCTATTCAAACTTCCACCGGTACATAAAAAACCGAAAACACAAAACGACAAAGTAGTCCATCACCTGAGGTCACAGAATTAACAAATAAAAAAAAGTATAAACCCATTTATAACACAGAGGAAGACGGGTACCGTGTTACAAACGATACAAAAGAGAAGGCATTATGTCAATGTAGAAAAATTAAAGACCTGAAATTCTATTAATAGTTAGAATGTCTGGTCAGGGCGGACAACAGATTTGGGACATGGTGGATGAAGCGAACAATGCTTTTGGAATGCTTCCCCCCATTAGCATTTTATAATTCGAAAAAATTAAAACAGTTTTGTTCTGGGAGATTCCCGCTTTTTGTTCACTCCATCCCTTTATATAGCCTTAAAATAAACATTTCCCTGGGACGATGGTGGCCTGTCTTATGATAGTACCATCAATACTGAGATGGAAATAGGATCAATGGGAGAGGTCATCGGTGTCCTCAATGCAGAAGAGCAACCCTAATCGCGCTGATAATGGCATTTGCTTAGCTAGTGTGAATGCCCGGGACCTGATATTGGAGTCACGCAGGCCGAGGCTCTCTCGTGACCTTTAGTAACTCTGGGTGAATGTTTGTTTTGTGTGCAGGAGATCCGTATTTCAACTCTTGATTATGAGGATATTCTTTCTAAGGGCTTTTCCCTCTATTCAGCATGTTTTGATGCTCACTCGAGAGGAGTTTTCTGGTTGGTAAGCAAGTTTTTGAAGGCTGCGTGTACTCTTCTCTTCGCAGATCCGGCGGGCAGGCTTTGCGTACTGGATGTTTGTATAACGGATAAGGCTCTTCGTCTCATTCGGGTTTATGCGTCCAATGACCATTCTGAGCGGCCTGATTTCTTTCGGCAGATCTCGTCGGTTAGTTTTAGCGGGTGATTGAAATGCCGTCATTGACCTCGATATAGATCGTATAGGGGCAAGATCGGGTACTATCAACCGAGACGTGAAAATATTTCGTGACTTTATCGATGAGTTTGATCTTGTCAATAAGTATCGTAACAAACACCCTCGGGAGATAGTGTGGACTTGGACAAATAGCGGCGGCTGGGCTACGGATGTGCGTTCTAGCTACCTCGACCGAACCTTAGGACAGTCGATGTAGGGTTCTTAGGGTATCCAAGTTTCCATTCTATAATTTATTCGGGTCATAGGCTCGTCCGGGGTCGTGTAAACTTAGATAACCCTAAGGTTAAGATGGCTGGCTACTGGAAATTGAACTCATCATTGTTTGGCGATCAAGATTTCCAGGACATGCTACTACTAATGCTACACCGGGAACTGATGGGGTCTGTGGTTGGGAATGTTGGTGGGATAAATTAAAATGCAAAATTAGGTGGTGTGCTGCTGAATATAGTCGTCGGTTCAATCGAAGTAGATTAGCGGCGCAAACGGCATGTGATTAAAATTTGACCGTGCAGTAAAACTCCGTGATAGTGGGGACGTAGCTTTAGCTAAGGCAGAGGTGGCTGTTACAATTTTGTGTACCATTATGTATGTACTAGTGAGCAAACTCAAATGACTGGACTCACTTTATAGTTCCCCCAAATGAAGGTTAACCAATCAGAAGGCGTAAAATATTCAATCCGTCTTATACAACGGCGGCCATTTTGGTTACTCTCTACGAATGTCCAATGCGAACCTGTCAGAACCAAAGATGACCAGAACAGAAGAAAGAACTACGCTCTGCTACAGAAACGAGATATCCACTGCTAACCTGAACTACGCTTTCGTACTGTCTTCGAAATATTCACTGCCAACCTCTGGATTCTATACTCAAAGACTATCGTCATCATGAATAGCATGCTTATCAAGAAGGATCCAGTAGTTACAGCTAAGTTCAAAAGAATGTATTCCGAAGTAACGAATATGGCCGCTGAATTGTGTGTAGATGAAGTGTAAAAATGCATCTTGTCGACATACCAAGTGCGTCACATTGGCAGATAATCGGGCTGTGACTACAAATGCGGGCATATGCAAGGCTTTTCGTGACTACATTCAGAATCTGTTCACCAGGGAACCCGATCTGAGCACTGTTCCGTTTAATGCCTATTAAGCGCACTTTCCCTGCCTCGAGGCAATTGAAGCGGCTGAGTGCGAGGGTCCAATCACAGAACCGGAAATCTTGGAAGCGCTGAAGAAGGATGGCCGAGACAAATGTCCGGGTTTAGATGGTCTAAACTACGAATTGCACTTGAGGAATTCGCCCGTTTTCTCCTTTGCTGGCACTGATGTTCAATAACTGGATGATGTAGGGTCTATACCTCAACGCTTCAGGGGTATGAGCAAGTTTATTCATAAGGACAAAAACGGTGAGTATAGTATAGTTAACTTTCGGCCTTTAACGCTGTTAAATACAGAGTTAAAGATTTTAGCCATGATATTAGCCAACCGTTTGCAGTCTGTCTTAACTAATCTGATTGGCACCGAACACACTTGTACTATGAATAGCAGGACTATTCAGGACAACCTTCATACGGCACGCTTGATCATCGAACAAGTCAGCAGTGATGTTGCGCTGATCAATTTAGATCAGTCCCAGACTTTCGATAGGGAGGATCATCGATTTCTGGAGCCTGTCCTTTTAGTAGCTGGTTTTGGGCCGTACTTTCGCACTAGGATCCGATTTCTGTATGCGTCTCCCGGTGTGCTGGTAGAAGTGAATGGGTTTCGATCGGAACATTTGTATTGTCTCGCTCTATTCGTCAAGCTTGCCCGATTTCGCCTGTATGTTCTTGCGTTGAAATATTTCCTGCCCAAGCTTAAGACGAAGCTGGTCCTATGCGGAATTTCTCTATATGGTTCTACAACCTCGGCCAGGTATTCCGCTTCTTGTGTCGAGCAGAGCTGAGATTGATGAAGTCAGCAAAGAAATCAATAGGAATGCGACGGTGACATGGGCCAAGATCAAACAGGTTCGGTACGTGGAAGGGAGTTTCTCTTCCGGGACCTTTCAGTGGACGGACAGGCCGATCAAGATACTCGATGTCATGTTCGGTCCCGACATCCAGTTGGGAATGAATTGGTCGGAAGTACAGAAGAAAGCCGAGGTCACAGTTCGACTGTGGTAACGGAAGAATCATTTCTTAAATGGGAGGTAGGAAGTATGTGCCTCGCACATCTACCCGATTCTTCTTTACCGACTCTCTGTACATTCGTCTACCACACTAATTTAATTATTAAGACTCTTGTTCTCCTTCTTGTCGGGATGTAATTTCGCTAAGCTACCTCAGGAGATCCGTTACCTCCACCCTTTTAAAGGCGGTCTGGGCATGCCTAGCTTTGAGATTCGTCATCATACGCTTCGCATCGCGTTCCTAGATCAAATGTGTCGCGATTCCGATGAGGAGGGTGATTTCTAGAAAGAACGACGCCCGTAAAAACTTCCAATCCTTGAGAAGTGTGAACTCGGGCGAGGAGGAAGCCTACCATTTTCCCCGAGGCGAATGCTCCTTCTATTGTGAATGTCGTATTGCACTGAAATACCACTTACGGGCGTCGGATAGTCTCTCCAACGTCCAGGCGTTGTCTCGAAGAGCATTTTATCATATGTCAGGGGAACTTTACAAGATAATCTGATTGACGAGCTCGGCCTTACGAAGCAGGAGGTTCGCTCATCATAACCTTGGACGCCCGGGTTGAAATGCCTCTATAATAATCACCTGGCTGATGATTCGTAGGGACCTCTGGGTCAGCAAAAGACATTGTTTGGTGGGTTTGGAAAACTGTCCAAACTGCGTTTGTTACTGAAATCATTTAGAACCAGGCTGTCTTTCGTAAAGGATTCTGAGAAAAAAAATTAAGAATATGGTACATGGGTTTAGATTTTTGCAAAAAACATCATCAGTTTTATGATAGCAATGCCATTTCGGGTGAATTTATTAAACTTCTTCTCGTTGGAAATCGATTTCAAAATATCGTTAATACGCTGATTTACTGTTATCTACAAAGACGTTTATCATGGCGCAAATTTTCGGCTGTATTTTAATTTAGTTTATATCACAACAAGTACCTGTACATAAACGCGTTACCTCAGGTTTAAAATGAATTATGCGTTAATTTAAGTAAACAAACAGTAATTTTTGCCAAGATTTTCTAAAAGACACCTTTCTAAAATAATTTAATTAATTTGTGAATAAGTCGTGATTGTTCAATTAAAATCCGACAATTATTTGATTTTTGCAAGAATTTCCAAATCAATACGATTTTCACCGTAAAAAAACGATGCTCAAATTTTCAAAACTAATCATTGCCACTACCCTGCAGAAAACAAGATTTTTAACCAAAATTTCGAAATTTCTAAAAAGAAAAATTAAAAAATTATAATTTAATAGTCAAATATTTTTTGACATTCTCTCTTAATAATAACATAAATATTTCACGATAAAACTTTGTACTTCAGTTTGAGGTAATATTCATCATGATATGTTTTTTTCAGCGAATTAGTCGATGTTCCTATATCACAGCATTGCAACAATTAAATTTTAATAACCTCTCATGTAATGAAATTGAAGTTTAATCTTCCTCAGAAGAAATCGAAGATCGAAGTTTTCTAATGACAGTTTTCAGCAACTATGTCAGTCTCATTATAAATTTCATTCTCCAACCATACTATCGGATGGGGGACTATCAAAATATTATGTTTGCCGACACCACATAAACAATCGTGGAGAACAAATAATTTTATTACTATTGATGCTGCTGTTGTTGTTGTTGTTATTATTGTTGTTGTTGTTGTTGTTATTATTATTATTATTATTATTATTATTATTCTTGTCATTATGATTATTGTTTTATTTCCTTTGATTTCTGATGTGTACTCATTTCTTTTCGGGTCCTGCTCAGGGAACTAAGTTTAGAAATGGCATCATGACACTTTCCACTGCAAAAAAAATATTACATAGATAAAGCCCTTTGTAAACTGTAGGCTGTACTTGTCAGAACATTTTTTTGTATCTCTTTGAGGCATGGACTTCCAGGGATCCCTTCAATCAGCCTACTGAAATCTTTTCCAACCCGTCCAAGGGCTCCAACTACAACAGGAATTGTTGTGTTCCCATGTGCCACATTTTTGAGATTTCGATTTCAAGGTCCTTGTATTTTGACAGCTTTTCGAATATCTTCAAAGATACATTGCATTCTGCAGGGACTGCCATATCAATAAGGAGGCACTTTTTTGTTTGTTGACTTTAATAACAATGTCTGGGCGGTTGGCTTTGATTGTTCTGTCAGTGTGTATTATGTAGTCCTATAGCATTGTAACAGGTCCTCTCTCCGTAACCGTGTCTGTGTGGTGTTCGTACCAGTTTCTTTCAGTTTCTTTGCCGTAGGAGTCGCAAATTTTTCAGTGCAGATATTGGCCCACTCTGTCATACAGATTTTCATATTCAGTGGGTGCCAATATCGTGCAACCTGATACAAGACGATCAATGGTTTCTGGATATTTATCACAGAATCTGCATTTTGGCCTAACACAGTATTTTAGTATATGTGCTTGATAATTCCTAGTTAACAAGCATCGGTCCTGTGCAGCAAGGATAAAACATCCAGTTTCAGCTTTCAACCCTGCACTACGTAGCCATTATTATTATTATTATTATTATTATTATTATTATTATTATTATTATTATTATTATCCTTCTTCTTGTCATTATTATTATTATTGTTTTATTTCCTTTGATTTCTGATGTGTACTCATTTCTTTCCGGGTCCCACCCAGGGACCTTAGGTTAGAAATGGCATCATGACATTTTCTACTAGAAAAAAAAAAATACATAGACAAGGTATGGGCTGTACCCGTGAGAACAATTTTTTGTATTTCTTTTGAGATTTCTTCTTCTTCTTCTTCTTCTTCTTCTTCTTCTTCTTCTTCTTCTTCTTCTTCTTCTTCTTCTTCTTCTTCTCATCATCATCATCATCATCATCATCATCATCATCATCATCAGAATCATCATTATTATTATTATTATTATTTTCTATTGAATACTCATCTACATCAGGATCCCAATCCGAGACCTGTGGTCAGAAATGGTACAATGGTATTTCCCCCTGAAGATTTGTGTAAATCAAGTAAAACTAAAACAACGATACATACATAAAGTCCTTCATAAGGTGTGAGGTAGAGCTCACTCTGTACAAGGCCCGATCGCTTACATCCTGAAATGATTTGGCACATGAAAGAAAAAGGATTCGTATGTATATACATTGAGACTGATAAGAAAGTTTTAAGCATTTCTTATGATAAAATCTTGTATTTATATAAATTCACATTAGCATTAAAACAGTTATCTTGGCATTCTTGACCCCACGCCACGTTTCATCAACATCGTGTAGTCTATCACGAAAGAACGATTCTTGATTTCATTAAATAATTTCGAAGACGTTTTCGTGAGCATGAGTTTATAAAAAAAGTTGTTCAGGATAAAAAGTGTGTTGCATTAAGGGCTAGAAGGTATCAGTTACCGAGAATGCGCCGACAGTAAATAGCCTTTTAGCACAGAAAAAGATATTTCCTGTCCTACTACGTAATTCAAACATGTTTATTGATTTAACACTGAATTTCCTGCATGTTTACATATTTATTCCCTTGTACTTTATTCCAGGCTTCCTCATCATTGGCATCTTCCAGATTCTAAGTTTTCTTTAACAAAAAAATCTTTTTTAATCTCAGTCTGGAATAAGCTTCCATATACTGAATTATTTCCTCGAGAAACATGAAGAAATTTAATTAAATATTATATGATCACAAAAGAGACATTTAAAAAAAAAACATTAATAGAATTAGTTGTTCACCGTAACAAAACTGACCAGAATTTTGATATTAAAAATGCTGCTCTAATTAAAAGAAAAAAAAATACCTCAGACGAAAATGTTTAGAAAGTATTTTTATTCACGTGATAATCGACAGTAAATTTGCGTCCAGTTTTCTTACAACTTTCCAAAATTCTTGGCAGATATATTCTGTTATCAGAACAAAGATGACGGAAACAAAAAGAAAAAGAATGAATCTAAATCTATATCATTAGCTAGGACATAAAAATAAAAATCATATTTTTCCAAATGTCTCTCCTTCGTGCGCATGTGTCATCGCATCAACGTAAACAAACATATTCCGATGAAGTCCTAAGAGACGAAACGCGTCACATAAGAACATTTTACACATTGTCAATATATATATATATATATATATATATATATATATATATATATATATATATATATATATATATATTAAAAACATTTGCCAATTGTCTTGTAGCGGAATCATGTTGCTACATTTTTTTACAAACTAAATAAACGTAAAAATCCTTTTAATTTCAAAAGACGCGATGATGTTATCACGTGCATGTCGAAGATTTTTAATCATGTGACGGCGTGAAAAAGATTTTTATTATACAAGCCAAAAGATCGAAGAATACGTTATAAAATTTAAATATATTATAAACATTGTAGGATGTTTCCAGAAATATTGTAATCTATACGATTAATAAGAGGTCTTTTGCTTTTAATATGTAATGCTTCTAAGATTTTAAGGCGTCTAATGTCTATGTTTATCTATAATTTTAGTATTATCTATAAGTATTTTACGAATATCAGATTGCAGAATAGAAACAGTATGTGACATAATATGTTGTTTAATGGAGCTAGAATTATTTAGATGCATAGTTAATCTTCTGGAGAGCCGGGTGGTTGTAAATCCAATATATGTATGTGGATTAGAAGAGCATTCTTCCATAGGACATTTAAACACATACACAACATTGGTTCTATCAACAACCGCAGCAACTGGAGAAGGTTTATTGCTCATTATCAGGTTAGAGGTTTTAGATTTACTATAATATATATTAAGTTTTAAGGCTTTGTTAGAATCAACAGGAAACACATTATGGTGTATTATAGACTTAAGGGCCTTATATATATATATATATATATATATATATATATATATATATATATATATATATATATATATATATATATATATATATGTATATATACACGAGGGTCATTCAATAAATAAGTTGAATTTTTCGGTATAAGGACTTCTAATACAGATAAAAGCTTAATCTTTTTTTAATTTTTTTTTGTTTTACTTCTTTTTCTCATGGATTTAATTTCTTTTGCAGATTAAAAAAAAACTTTGAGAGTTTTGGCGATTAACAAAGATGGCCGACCAAGAAGCATGCTCCAGGATTGAACAGCGGTCAGTTATCAAGTTTTTGGTTGCTGAAGGGTGCAAACCAGTTGAAAATCATAGGAGAATGTCAACTGTGTATGGTGCCACATGTTTCAGCCAAAAGATGTCTACAAGTGGGCTAAATTGTTTAAAGAAGGACGGAGCAGTGTTGAGGATGAAGACAAGCTTGGGAGGCCTACAGAAGTGAGGTCTCCTGAGGTGATCGAATCACTCAATGACCTCATTCAGTCTGACAGAAGGGTGACAGTGGATGACATTGCAAGGACTTTGAGCTTATCTGTTGAGTCATCAGTCAGAAGAAGTCATCTTGCATCATGACAACGCAAGACCTCACACAGCAGCCGAAACGGTGCAAACCATCAACCAGCTGGGCTGGGAACTGCTCCCTCATCCCCCTTACAGCCCAGATCTTGCTCCTTCAGACTTTCACCTGTTTGGTCACTTGAAAACGTTCACGAGAGGCACGAAGTTTAAAAGTGGCGATGAAGTCAAAAGTGTTGTGAGCGACTGGCTGAGACATCAGTCCAAAGATTTTTTACGCTGAGGGAATACGGAAGCTTGTGCACAGATGGGAAAAGTGTCTGACAATGCTGGGAGACTAAGTTGAAAAAAGATGTAAGCTTCTATCTGTATTAGAAGTCCTCATACCGAAAAATTCAACTTATTTATTGAATGACCATTGTATATATATATATATATATATATATATATATATATATATATATATATATATATATATTATATATATATATATATATATATATATATATATATATATATGCAAACAGTGTCTGCTACTGCTGATAATTCAAAGCTCTTCTACGAATCGAGCACTCTGAGTAACTGGCGTGTTTATTAAAAAATAATTAAGTAAAAATTCACCTTCCTCTTAGCCAGGAGCAGATAGCTTAAGAGAAAAAAAAACTTCGACTGATGCAAAATCAGTCGGATTTCGATCCTGGCTTGAGGTAATCGGATGTCTAACCACACTGAAGATGTAAGATATTTCTTTTAAGACAACTATTCATCAAAACACGTTCGATTAAAATGAACCGACAAAGTGTTGTGTAGAGGGTTACGTATATGTTTTTGGTGTTTGTTCAAACATTTTCGACCGACTCAGTCATTTTCAAGAACCAATGCAGTGTCTTCGTGGTAGGCAGAATTCCTTTGCTTACATCCTGATAGTCTTTGAAAAGCTAAAACTTTGACATAGTCTTAGGGGATGTCATGTGTAACGATTATGGAAACGAGGCCATACCATTTTTTACTTAAATATAAATATCTCATAAAGGCATAGTAAATGTGATGAATGATATTTTATTTAATATATGCTGTTTATTTAGTATAATAATCACTTCTAGAGTTTTTAATCTTTCCTTGCTTTTGCTGCTTTAGAATAATTTGATATTATCTACTAATATTTGTCGTATGTTTATAGTTTTTCCTAAACTTTTTACGTTATACGGACTGCTGTACTCATCTTTATTGCCATATTCACAAAGTTTCAGCCGTTGTACGCTTCGGTCTTTTTCAGATGATATACATTGGAATGCCGAACCGAACCCTATATTTAGACCACTTGGGGTGGAATGTTCTAATTTCACGTGCCTTGCATTTTTCTTTGATATCTCATTTTGAGTTACTTCCCTTTTTTTCAACTCAACTCTCCAATTGCTGTGGTCAAGTCAAATCACTTTTTTGATTACTTCAACCAAAGTATATCGTGTAAATAGTTACAATAGCTCATGTCAAAAATATAGACAGATGTTAATAGTTATATTTCGTTCGTTCGTGATGTAATGGTGGATAGTTTTTGACAGCTGGCAGATCAACCTGCGAGAGTGTCTGGTGATTGCGTGACCGATTTAAGAATTTAGTAGTATTTATTTAATTATTAATGTTGGAGAGGAAATTTTTAGAAGGAGGGATAAAGAATTCATGAAGAATATAATTGATACAGAGGGGACATTTTTTAGACCCCCGGATTTGTAGTAATGATTACATTAGTTGTTTTAAACTTTTGTAGGGGGTGATAAATCTATATTAAATAAAACATCATTCAGCACATGAAGTCGTACCTTCAATATGTTCATATATATATGCTTATATATATATATATATATATATATATATATATATATATATATATATAATAATTTCGGTAACTGATACGTCATTATATATATCTATATATATATATATATATATATATATATATATATATATATATCTTATATATAAATATATATATAACTATGAACCTAAAGAGCTAGGCAAACCTACCTAAGGTTTATCCGGACGAGTATAAATACTTATATTTATAAGATTATATTTATATATATATATATTGATATATATATATATATATATATATATATATATATATATATATATATATATATATATATATATATAATAATAATTTCGGTAACTGATACGATATTATATATATATATATATATATATATATATATATATATATATATATATATATATATATAACTATGAACCTAAAGAGCTAGGAAAACCTACCTAGGTTTCACCTACGCGGATCGTCAGGGTACCTTGACGATCTGCGTAGGTAGGTTTGCATGGCTCTTTAGGTTCATATTTAGATTTGCTCTAATTAGTGTATTGAGTACTTTGCTTAGTTTTCTTTTGCTTTCCTTATGTTGAACTTTTTTTTTTCCTTGAACTCTGAGCTTGGATTCTGGACGATTGATTTCTCCTCAATTACATGTTCTTAGTTCTTTCTTTTTTATAACTTATTTTTCCTTGGGTATTGTTTCGTTCATTTACAAGCCAAAACACCTAAGTTTTTTTCCGGACGAGTATAATTTCTCATATTTATAAGATTGTATATATATATATATATATATATATATATATATATATATATATATATATATATATATATATATAGGGAAAACGTTATAATTGTTTCCACGAGAGCAAAATGTATATTTTTTAAAAGGAGAGAAACCGCAAACGATTTTCGTTATAATGTGGATTTGTTTTAGTGTATATATTATCTTTTATTTTTCATATTTTTGCTACTCGTGTTTCTGGTCTCGTGACCTTCTTCAAGCTAATTAAAGGAATCAGTTTGTAAAGGAATAAATTTTCCTTATATTATTTTAATATATCATTGTTCATTTTCTGTATTTTGTGCTGAGCCTTGATGTCATTTCTTCGACTGTTGGCAAATGCTTGTTTCATTGAATAATATAGACATTACGTTTTTATTTTTTATTTTTATACTGATCCTTTCCGGTTCTCTAATCAGTATCGTGATGTTAAGGTGAAATTCCTCAAAGAAGGCGCCGTAGTTTGTTCCTACCCAAGTACTTTCAATCTCCTTCAAGTTCCTCCTCAAGAGTGTGTTACAAAGACAAAATTTATTGTAACTTTAATAAAATCTGCAATTCGGTGTGATTGTGATTTTTTTAAAAACACGCATGAATGCGCTCCCTTATAATCTTTTATATATTTAAAATTTATCCGTTGTCGCGATGGAATATTTCGCTAAACAAAATTCTACACAAATGTATGAACGTTTATAATTATCTTATATTTATTTTTATATAGAAGGGAATTGGAGAATAAGGAAATATATTTTCTCTATCAAAATTAGTCTGGTTCAAGGCTAAAAGATGGGGAGAATTCGTGATGATTGAACAGCATGTAGCTGAGTTCGACAACGATCTAAAATATTGGGCACAATCTGCGGCTGCTCGGTCTCACGCTGTCCGCTGATCTGAGATGGAACAAATACATCGAGTCAGTTGCATCATCCACCGCAAGAAAAGTTGGTTCCCTGTGACGAGCCAGGAAATTCTTCTCCCCGGAATCGACCCTCCAAGTCTATAAGTCTACCATTCGCCCTTGCATGGAGTATTGCTGCCATTTATGGTCTGGGGCCCCTGCGTGTTGCCTCAGGGTTCTTGATAAGATCCAGAGACGGATATGCAATGTGATTGGCCCTGATCTGTGATCTCGTCTGCAGTCGCTCTCTCACAGACGCGATGTTGCATCGCTCTGCCTTTTCTACAAGTACTTCCACGGTAATTGCTCCGAGGAGTTGCTTTCGCTTGTCCGTAAGCCTGGTGAATTTAAGCGTCCTACGAGGCTGGCATCCCGTTCCCACCCCTTCACCGTTGAAACTGTTAGATGTAGACGTCTCTTCTACTCCAATAGCTTCATGTCTCGCACATCTCGCCTATGGAACTCCCTTCCCTATTACTGTTTCCCTGACAAATACAATCTCCAACGGTTTAAGTGTAGCGTCAATCGTCATCTACAGTTGCCTTGATCTATCCACTTCCCTTCTCCACTTCCTTTCATCTTTCATTCCTATCTGCTCTCGCTCTATATCTTCTGTAACCCCCCTGCCTTGATCGACCCTCCGTCCTTCTCTTTCTCCACATCCCTTCCTTTACCACTCCTATCTGCTCTTCCTCCAACCCTTCTGTAACCCCATGCGTGATAGTGGCCACCAGCCTTGCTTGGGGTGACTAGCTTAAAAAAGTGAATGATAAATACATAGATATGTTTAGGATCGTGATAATCATTACCCATGATTATACTGATACTTATATATACTTATATATATATATATATATATATATATATATATATATATATATATATATATATATATATATAACTATGAACCTAAAGAGCCAGGCAAACCTACCTAGTTTTCATCTACGCGGATCGTCAGGGTACGCCGGTCAAAGAGATAAAATTGTAAAAGAATATATGGTGTTTTTTTCATTGAGAAGCCCCAAAAACTAAGGTTTTTCCAGAAGAGTATAATTACTCATATTTATATCATATATATATATATATATATATATATATATATATATATATATATATATATATATATATATATATATATATGCATCTTTCATTAGACATTTGCCAGTTCTTACACAGCCTTTGTCCTGTAAAGAAAGCTAATGTTCGAACACAAGAAAAATAAAATAGAAAGCTCAATCGTAGTACCTTGTCTGTCGTTTTTAATGAAATATGCCTAAACGAATGATTGCTGCCTAAATATACAACAATATATATATATATATATATATATATGTGAGAAAGAGAGAGAGATGGATAGATAGGCGGACACGGGCAGATAGACATATAGATAAGGAAGAGAGACATAGATAGATAGACAGACAGATGACGATTATAGATAAATACAATACATATGACATAAAATGTGATAGATACATATGAAAAGACAGTTTTAGTCAAGAATAGTATGAGATAGATGTATTCAATGACATGAATACAATTGGGATAGATCGATTTCGAAGAAGAACTGACATAGATACATAAGAGAATACTGAGATAGACAGATAGATATGAACAGATTGAGATAGATAGATATGAACAAACTGATATATATATATATATATCTATATATATATATATATATATATATATATATATCAGTTTGTCCATATCTATCTATCTATCTATCTATATATATATTTATCAGTTTGCTCATATCTATCTATCTATCTATCTATCTATCTATCTATCTATCTCAGTCTGTTCCTATCTATCTATAATGGACTCTCCTGTCGAACTCGACGTATGAGGGTCAGACAGAAACTGAAAGCCCGACACCCACACAGGATTTGATTATAGTGGTGAAGACTTTGTGCAGGGCCATCCACACTTTTTGGAGGGACGGATACAGGGACCTGGTGCAACGAATGCCACAAGGTCCCCAAACGACCCTCCGCAGGTTTTGTATTCAGAGTTGTCCTTCTCTTAGACCAGTTGCCGTCCAAGGCTATAGAACCCAGTCTGTCCTGCTATTTACCCATAGTTGGAGGGAGAAGAATAGGATTCACACTTTTCCCAAGGGTATTAGCAATGTAATGGATTCGACTGGATTACTCCACCGTGCCTCCATCCTATATCTATATCACTCCATTACTCCACCGTGCCTCCATCATATATATATATATATATATATATATATATATATATATATATATATATATATATATATATATATATATATATGAACATTGACAGATAGATATGGACAGACTGAGCTGCAAAAATAGACGAAAATATATTGATGAACAGTATGACATATTATAAATACACAGATATGAAAAGAAGGCGGTTGTCAGTAATAATCCGAAATCAACAGATATGGAGTGACTTAGCTATATAGCAAGATAGATAACGAAGAATGAGTGACAGAGATTAGGTACAGTCTTAGATATGATCAGAATGCAATAATAATGAAAAGCCTGAGATAGAGGCTTGAATATATAACAAAGTAAGAAAAATATAAAAAGTTCAAATTAATTATGAACAAACTAATGTTGATCTACAAATACATAAGAGGCAAACAGAAGAAAGGTTTGACAGAGAAATGGAAAGACGGATTTCCTTTTTTCTTTTCTTATCGATTTTCCAATTACTGATCGATTTAGCGAAGCATACTGATAGTAGAAATGTATATTTTTCGAATGTGTTAATATGAAAACATATACGCTTAACTTTCGATAATAATTCATCTTATACTTATAAAATACATATATATATATATATGTGTGTGTCTCTGTGTGTGTGTGTGTGTGTGTGTGTGTGTGTGTGTGTGTGTGTGTGTGTGTGTGTGTGTGATAGAAATTAGGGGGATTTGAGATAATTACAATTAAGTAATTCATAGGAATTACTTCATTATAATTATCTCAAATCCTCCTAATTTCTATCAATTATATATCCTTGCTTGAACCGGCTTCTATTGCTCTGGATGGAGCGGCTTGGGGTTAATAGCCGTGGCTCGTGGGTGGGGGGGCAGAGTCCTATGGGTAAAAGAGAAATTCAGATGAGTTCCATCACGAAATATATCGAGTCTTATTCGCTATCGCTCTGTCATTGATGCCCGTTGGAACAGTTGGTATGACGTTTGCTTGATAATGTAACTGTCCGGGTTTCAATTCTCGGTAGTGGATGCGCACAGCTGTTGAGTCCCAATTATAGGACGAATCGGCCGTCCAGTGCTTTCTGCATTGTTTTGAGGTTTCTTCTAGAGTTGATGAATTAGTTAATTTATATTTATTTTTATATTTTTACACACACACACACATACATACATACATACATACATACATATATATTAAATAAAAACAGACCCCTTTAAGGTTCCATGTAATAAATTATTTCACCACAGCCCTTTTAAAGGACCGCGGATCATCAGACTTTACTTCCAAAGATTAAAAAGGAAAATAAATTTACCCATTTTTGACGCGCAGTACTAAGTATATGTAAATTAACGAAGTGAGGAAGTGAGGGGGGCGAGAGACATGATTGAGTTAGATGTAACATTTCTATTCTTTCAAATTTAAATTGTTGAGGAAATCCAGACATTGACACATTAAATCGGTTAACTTAACAGAAGTTATATATTGATATGAAAGGTGGAGAAGAGAAAAAGGCATAAAGAGAAAAAGAGAGAAAGAAGTTATGAGAGAAAGTGTCATTAACTTTCTTTGGAATGAAAGGCCCGAAATAGACGCTGTTGTTTTGCTTTACTTTGAGAGTTCATAAATATTATAATGTGTGATATAAGTTTGAATGTTTAAACAGTCAATAAGGAATTTAATTATATGTTTGTTAAAGTTTTTTAAAACTTTATTAAAAAATTCTGGGGATTTAATGTGAAATAGTCGATTAGAAAAAGATTCATAGAATTTACATTAAAACACTAAATTTTATTTTCAAATATAAGTTTACTTCTAGTTGTAATTGATTATTAAGGTGATATCTCTATCAGTTTTTTGATTTTATTCATGAATTTAATTAGCGACTATTTTTAAATTGATACTTTCTCTTACTTAAAATTTAGTTTTTAAGTTAATATGGAGTGGTATTTGAAGGTAATATTAGAGATCTTGCTCTATCATATATTGTAAACACATCCATGCAAATTTAAAATATACATACGTTCTTTTACATGTGCAGTCACTCATACAGGTACACATGTACTGATATACATGGGTAATTTCATGTATTATTACCTACATATATCGTTTTAAATGTTTACGCATACTTACACATATATATATAGGTGCGTACTTAGAATTCCCTAAATATATATATATATATATATATATATATATATATATATATATATATATATATATACAGTGTAACCCGGATATAAGAGACTCGGATATAAGAGAAACACAGATATAAGAGAGATTTTTCTGGTCCCAAATTAGAGCCATACTTACCTAAACAAAATAGACCAAACCCGGATATAAGAGAAACCCGGATATAAGATACTTCTTGTCCGGTCCCGACAACTCTCTTATATCCGGGTTACACCATATATATATATATATATATATATATATATATATATATATCGGGTGTAACAGCAAAACTGTCCAAACCGCATAATTGTCCTTCCCACAAAATGTTTAATATCGAAAAGAAAATCTCTAAATTAATTGAGTTGCTTTTTTCTCGGTTTTCTGATGAGTCGCTTCGCTATTTTGACACCATGTGTCGTAAGAATCACTGAAAAGTCCTTTGGGATATTCAGCTAGAAGGAGAACTGGCTAAAATCGTTTTGTGTCAGTCCAGCTATGTCTTCTCAAATGAGCAACAGTGAGAGGAAAAAGATCATTCATAACTTCAGTAATGGGACCAACATTAATACCTCATCTTCAACTCAAACTCACTGTGTTATCAACTGAGCAACGGCGAGAAGAAAAATCTTTCAGGACTTCAGTAATAGTACCAACATACTCTGGCTTCCATCTTCAAAGTCTTTTCAACAAACATCAAGAGAACGGTGAATAGGTTTGAAAAAGAGGGAGTAGTATCGAAGAAAACTGGCGATAATTATTAATGCTTTAATGTTAATGTTAGGCTAAAATTGAGTTCAGTTGCATTTTGACTCGACATTTGACCCTTGTTTTTTTTTTGTGTATGCGTATATATATTGTGTCTGTCCATTTGTATATATATGTATAAATGTCTTTTTTCTTCGCTTTGTTTATAGCCGAATATTTAATTTTCCTATTCTACCCCTCTTAACATTTATCTATTAAACCCTCTTTTTTCTATATATCTTTGCCCATGTAAGTAATATTTTAATAGTTGTATGTGTTTTTCATTGTATGTGTATGTGTCTGATATTATATTCCTGTTTCGTCCGTGTTTTTGCATGTTTATATATCTAAATATGCCCTCGCGTTTGTATATTATGATATGATTGTGTATGTATTGTCATTTGTAAAAATTCTTCCCCTGCCCACATCATCTGGTTTCACATCACTTCAAATGTATCTAAGATGTTTGAATCTCCTTAGATTAGCGTTTGCTATAACGGTAAATTTGGCTTTTCGATTAAAAAATAAAATAAATAATGATATATATATATATATTTTCTTCAGATTCTAATTTAAATAATTTTATAATATTTTTAACTTACTATAGGTTAAATTTAAAATTGTTAATATTTAATTTTTAATTTTATAGCAAAATTTAAAATTAAACATAATGATTTCTATTCTAGGCTAACATTAACATTAAGGCATCAAAGATTATAACCAAGGTTCATTGTCAAGTTTTTTCAGTTATCATATACTTGTATTTTGATTGGGGATTGTAGCTTATGTAAGAGCGTTTCCCCTATAGTGGGGTGTTTGGTTGACTTGAACCTTTTAAAACTCTTTCTTCTCTATTCAACGCCATCTCTCGAGAAGACACCAGAAGTTTTGGAAAAAAATGGCTATTTTTGTAGTGATTTTATAACATATTTATATTATAATTTTTGAATAAATTAAATATATATATATATATATATATATATATATATATATATATATATATATATATATATACGTAGAGAGAGAGAGAGAGAGAGAGAGTCGTCTCTAAGATTTTACTTCAATGTCAAGTTTTAAATTTACATACACTCTATCCCTGATATTGTGCACTTAACCCATAAATATAGCATACCTTAAAACTATATTTTATCATATATATATATATATATATATATATATATATATATATATGTGTGTGTGTGTGTATGTATGTGGGTTTGTGTGTACATATATATATATATATATATATATATATATATATATATATATATATATATAACGGAGAGGTTATAGTTGTTCCAAGGAGAGAAAAGTTTATATTTTATGTTTTTGTTTATAATGTGGACTTTTAAAAATATATATTTTACTTCATTTTTCATAATTTCCATATGGAAAATAAAGTATAATATATATTTTAAAAAATTCACAATATAACCAAAAAAGTGGCGTTTTTTCTCTTCTTTTATATATATATATATATATATATATATTTGAATTGGACATAGTCCGACAATTTATTTAAAGACATTTATAATATGTTTAACGTTCTTTTTATAGATACAAGTATTTAAGCAAATGTGCTGTTTTTATAATAAACAGTATTAAATAACATTTACCGGCCTGAATGTCCGAGAAAGTTTCATAGAAAATTTTCGTTCTCCGACAGGAATCGAACCTGTATCCTATATTTGTTTACATTTGATACGCTAGAGCAGATATGAATAGAAGAGATTCATGGATTTAAGTTTAAAGATAGTAAAATCGACCTTGCTAACCAGAGGCTCTCTGTGGCCGAACGGTTAAGGCGCATCACGGCAAATGATGGTTCCGTATGGTTTCTATGAAAATTTCTCAGACATTCCAGCCGGTAAATGTTATTTAATTACTGTTTATTATAAAACAGAGCATTTGCTTAAATACTTGTGTCTATAAAAAAAACGTTAAACATATTATAAATGACTTTGTATATATGCGCGAATTTACTTACTGAGTTTTAATGGCACGGCAATAACTCATAATTCATAAAATTAACACGCTACCACCCCTTGTCTGGATGAGTGGATTTCTTTGTATCCTTGGAAACAGTGAATTTTTTCTGTGCCTTTACAACTCAGTAAATTTAAAAATAATTAACTCCAAAATTCGCCTGAGGATGAAATGGAACTAATGTTTTTAATTTAATTACAAAATTAATTTCGAAACTTTTAGCTTTCATTTTTGAAACATGGTTACTACTGTGTAGCGAAAACAACATATTTTAAATCAGTTAATTTATAATATTAATGCTCTGTAAATTTATATTAAGCACTATTTTGTAAAAATAAAAATATCTATAAGAATACCGGATTATATAACTTTCTGTTCTTTCTTTATATATATATATTATAACTTTCTGTTCTTTCTTTATATATATATATCTTTAATTTCTATGTTTCTTAATTTATATATATATATATATATATATATATATATATATATATATATATATATATATATATATATATATAAAAATTAAGAAACATAGAAATTAAGAAAGTGACAAACTTAAGTTTCCATGCCTATAATTTATTTCCTCAGAAAATATATTTTTCCTGGTTCATCAGGTCACATTTCTAGTTACAAAAGAATTAGGTCTCTTTTATTTTTAATACAAGTTTTTCGACGGATAGTTTTAGATTTGATGTACGGTTCAACAGGTGTTGGGAGGACTATGGAATGGTCTCTCTTGGAAGTGGAAAGTAAGGATAAGGTTGTTTTTAAAGCATCTTTGATATTTTACAAGTGTACTCAGTTAAGAGTCCAGATAATTTTACCTATTAAATAAATTCATATATATATATATATATATATATATATATAAACAACTGAAAAGTTGCAAATTAAAAAAGAATGAACGGTTTTTCGTGGAAGTATTTATTTATATTTTTATATATATATTTGTTTTTTGTTTTATATATATATATATATTTGTTTTATATATATATATATATATTTGTTTTATTCTTATAGATATATTTATATATTTGTTATTTTTTCTATATTATATACATATTAAGAAAGTATACGTGGCTTCTCTTCTCATTATGATATATATATATATATATATATATTTGTGTGTGTGTGTGTGAGAGAGAGAGAGAGAGTGTGTGTGTTTGCATGGTCGGTGAGTTTGACGGTATATTGTTTGTATTAATGTAAATATGTTGTTACACGTTAATACTAATTTATATTACAAATTTGTATGACGTCACATAGGTTCCTGTTTTTCAATATTAGTATGCTTTAATAAATATAGAAATTAATTTTTGACACAGTGTGCCGGTGTTTCGTCTGTTTTAGTCTACACATACTATACAGGTGAATAGCTGATGATAGATATTACAGACAATTATAGATAGGCAGTTACGAGCGAGATCTTTTCAAATCACTTCACCAAAGAAAGGCGATAGAGCCACTAAGACGCAATAGGATACTCATGATGAATGACAATAGATTGGAAAACGTTGATGAGGAAAAAGGACAAATATAGAACAGGATTCCTGGAGTCTGAAGATGACGATTGGCATAGCGTTTAAATATCTGAAGATCGAAGTTGACAGGAAAGCAAGAAGGACACAGAAAACAAAATCTTTAGTATGGCGAATGGCCAATTAAAAGAACTGGATTCAAAGGACAGAACATGACGATTAACGTTGCGTTTAAACATTGGAATATTGTAGTTGACAGGAAAGCAAGAAGAGAACTGAGAACATTTATTCTAAGTAAAATGGACAATTGACAGAACAAGATTCACGGAGACAGAAGATGATGACTGAAGTTGTATTTAAATATTATATGATCGTTGTTGACAGGAAAGCAAAAAAGGAAACTGAAAAAAGTAGCAGAAGAGAAAGGATAATAAAAAGAACAGGATTCCTGGAGACAGAAGAAGACGATTGATGTTGCATTTACAGATTTGAAGATAATACTAGACAGGAAAGTAAGAAGGAAATCCTAGAAGACTTTATTAATGGGAATGGACAATTAAATGAACAGGATTCAAAAAGAGCGAAGATGTCGATTGACGTTGTATTTAAATATTATAAGATCGTTGTTGACAGGAAAACAGAAATGAAACTGAGAAAACTTTGCTGAGGAGAAAGGACAATTCAAAGGACAGGATTCATAGGGACAAGATTCCGGTTAAAATATTTAAAGAACGTAGTTGACACGAAAGCAAGAAGAAAACAGAATATTTCACGGAGTAAAAAAACGCAATAAAAAAGAACAAATAATGACGATTGACATTGCATTTAAATATTTGAAGGTCATAGTTGACATGAAAGCAAGTTGTAGACCGTGAAAATTCTGCTGAGTAGAAAGGACAATAAAACGAAGAGGATTCAAGGAGACAGAAAATTAGGAATGACTATGCATTTAAATATTTGAAGGTCGTTGTTGACGGGAAAGCAAGAAAGAAACCGAGGAAAACTTTACTAATGTAAATGGTCAAGTAAATAAACAGATTTCAAGTAGACAGTAGATGCCATATTGAATTTTCATTGAAATATTTGAATATCGTAGTTAACAGGAAAGCGACAAGGAATCTGCGAAAACTTTACTAAGGAAAATCGACAATTAATAGAAGGAGATTCAAGGAGACAGACGATGACTATTGTCGTTGCATTTAAATCTTTAAATATCGCAGTTGACAGGAAAACAAGATGGTGTCTGTAAAAACTTTGTTGAGTAGAAAGAAAATTAAAACGAAGAGGATTCAAGGACACAGAAGATGACGATTGACGTTACATTTACATGTTTAAAGATCGTAGTTGTCAGGAAAGTAAGATATGTTCCGGGAAATCATTACTAAGAAGAATGGACAATTAAAAGACCTGGATTCAAGGATGACGATTGATCTTGCATTGAAATATTTGAACATCGGTGTTGAGAGGAAAGCAAGAAGGAAACTGTGAAAACTTTGCCGAGGAGAAAGGACAATAAAAGAACCGGTTCCATGGAGACTGAAGATGACCATTGTCGTTGCATTATATTTTTTTAGATATTTTGACAGAAGATTTTCATATACAAGAAGTGCAAGACAAAAATAAATTAGAATAGAACTTGCACTTTAGTAATTTTATTCATTAACATGATGTGACCTATCTGCCAATCCAGTATTACTCTTAAATTCGTGAAGTTCAAGTTCAAAAGCGGAATCAACTCTTTGCATACTATTTAAAGCTATAAAATATTTTTCGGTTCTAAGATTCTTTTTTGCGATTTTAATGATTTTGTAATACAAGTATTACTAATTAACTCATAGCTGTGAGATAAGTTGTAGATTCATACCTTTCCTAAGAACATTTGCGTGTAACGAACCCGACTGAAATTGGAACTCGAAACAGCGATTAATAATTCCGAGCCATTATCCATCACACCCGCTCATTCAGCGCCTTGTATTCCCCAGTGGTCACCCATCTAGGTACTGACCAGGCTCGATGTTTCTTAACTTCGTTGATCGATTCCTGTAGAGTCTCGTTAACTCCCAGGAGTCGATATCAATTTCTTTGATGATCCCTTTTTTAATTTCACTAGCAGAAATGAAGAGGATTATATTAAATATTCATAGGACTGCGGGTTTCAATTGACATCAAATATATTAAGGAATCATTTTATTACAGTTTCGAAAACAGATTGCATTTCGAATGCTCCCATAAATCTTTAATTGACTAATAAAAGTGCTAAATTATTTGAAAGACACAGAGACAAGTTATCTTTCTGTCATAATAATCGTCTGCGACGCATGCTTGCTAACTATTGTTCCAGACCAGCGCCATTTATTTTTATATTTGTTGTGTTCAGTAGCGTTCGTAATCAATTCGATTTATAATTAATATCTTTTGAAAAAGCTTCCAATAATTGCAGTAAAATTTAAAACTGCTTTATATTTATACAACAATGTGTTCATCTGTTGAGGTGGTTGTATGTAGATTTTTTTTTATGCATGTATCTTTTTATATTAAAATATCTTATTATTTGAAAACAATCTTTGAAATGGGATTGTGTCTAATAAAGAGACAATTCTGATATTTTCCTAAATGTCATTATTAACAGCTTTGACTGAGAGAAGCTGGCATATATAAAAAATATTTCTTGGCAGAGATTTGTGGAAACAAGCTGGTATTTTTAACTGACTGACCAAAGCATGTTGCAAAGTATCTGTTTTTAAGTGCTACAAACTCTAATGTTCTTAATTTACTCAATCTAATACAATTGGTTTACATTCTCAAGAAGTAATGGATTTTTTAAATTTATTAATCCGACAGATTTTAATTTAAAAAAATAAATCGATAAACCGTTTTATAAATAAACTGAGCGTCTACATAAGTTTTATTATCTACTAAAAATAACATTTGAAGGGATTAATTTCTACCTTTCACACATCTTGGTCTGCGTTTTAATACGTCTACAAATTTATAATCTTACATTTTCTTTTTTTGGCTTTCCTAAAGCCTGTCTTTTTTTATAATGATTCACTTTTGTGTGTGGTTTTTATATACAAGGGGAAAATGTAGACGCTAATTATTTTAATAATAAAAATTGGTATATTTCTACAATATACACTTTTTTCTTCAGCGATAAACTGCTTTTCAAACGTTTATTCAATTTTTGTACTTTTCCACCAAAAAAATGGTGGATATATTTGCACACTTATGATATTAATTTACGTTTATTTTCTTTAAGATTATAAGAGTACGGGCATGGATGTCGATCTCATTACAGTAACACTGATTTTCGAATCGCGTAAGGAGGATTGTGTAGACAGGAAATGACAAGAGGCCAATTCACATTTCCAGGTTATCTTCGGAGAAACTTGAACACTTACTAAGTATTAATATTTGAATGCAACTATTTAAAGAAACAATCTGGTCAATTCAACGACGCCTCGTCCCAAGTTATGGCCTGCATTTTCCAGTCGAAATTATTCTCCTGTTTATTCAATCTTCTACCTCAGGTGAGGAATATTCACGATAGTGGCCATAACAACGACTTTGCTGAACATGACCGGACAGCATTAACAATACGAACGCTATTTATCCGTTCTCCTCTTCAGTTCCACGTCATCCTCCTACATCACCGCCGCTTTGCCTTATTCTTCACACTTGCAAACATTTAAAGAGATGAAAGGCGGGAGCGGAAAGAGGTCGAGCCGAGAAAAGAAGGCTGTTTATTGGTCGAATATTCGATTGGTTAGTCTTTGGTTGGATAGGGGGAAGAGGTTTAAAAGCTGGAGTGGAAATTAATATCGTATCATGTGTCCTACTTCTGTTCTCTCGGTTTAAGTGTCTGACCATTGTCCACTGTGGTTTGCCTCACCTTTTTTTTCTTGCATACTTTGATTTTTCTTCTTGCATCGCGTGTCTACTTGTTAGGTTAAAACATACTTCTTCTAATTGTCTATTTTCTTTTTAACTCTTCCTCTTTTCCGTTCGCTTTCTCTTCTACTTTTTCTCAATCTGACATCTACACTCTCTCATTCGCTTTTTCTTTTGTTTCTTTAGATTTTATTGATCTCGGACACAGTCATGTGACCAATAGTCATAAAAACATTCAGAATATTAAACAGATTTTTTTTGGTCATCAAATATAACTCATTTTCAGAGCCTACCGTAGCGTGATATTTTATTAGCTAGTTTTGCAAATCAAATCGTCATTAATTTTAAGATAGAATTAATTGGTTGTTAGCAAAACGAACAGCCGAACATGCAAATTACAAATTGCAGATCAAACAAGTACGACAATTTAAATATCTGGGAAATGGTTTAACAGAGGTCGGAAAGTGCAACACTGAAATCCGAAGGTGGATTGGGATAGAGAAAGATGCCTACTAAAAGCTAAGTAAAGTATTAAGAAACAGAACAATTTCATTACAAAGAAAGAAAAGAGTACTGAACCGTTACATAATATCAGTCCTCCTATATGGAAGTGAATGTTAGACAATATCCTCCCAGAAGAAGAAAAGACTTGAAACAACAGAAATATTGTTCTACAGAAGGATATTCAGAATAGCACGGAGCGAAAACTAAAAAAAAAACCGACTCAGTTTTATAGAAAACAGAAAGAAAAAGGAAACTTATACTTAACATTAGTAAACGACAGTTAAACATTCTAGTACAAATAATGAGGAAAGAGGACTTGGAAAATTTGATACTCACAGGACGGGTTGAAGGCAAGAGAGACAACGGAAAACGATGCATAACCTACCTAGAGAGCTTGAGTAAATGGATAACGAACAAGGCATAGGAGAGAGAACAAAGAGTTAAATGATATTAAAAGCTACAAAGGACAGTGAATTGTGACGAACCATGATAGTCAACGTCCTGAATGGACACGGTATTTAGAAGAAGAAACAGAATTGAACTCCATCTGCAAGGATAACCGCGTTGCCTTGTGTTACACTAAGCGATATTTAATAAGTATCGAAAATGATAACAGGCTCGTCTCGCACTTCATTAATACCGTAGTGAGTACTGGCTTTATTGTTTGCATGAAACTAATAAACACGGTTGCCTCATTGTAGAGCGTTATATTGAGAGTTCTTAGTAATGAAGTATGCTCGATCCTGTGCACTTCAACCGTGTCCTTATGCCAGACTAAGGTAAGTTGCATCTATATCATCGACCTTGACTGACGAATATCTCGGCATTTTACATTTATTTTTTTGGCATTTTACTTTTTTTTCATAGTCCACATTAAATTTTATTCGTATTTTGATCCTGTTTTCTTATATTCTTCGTTTGTTTGTTTATTTGATGGTTTGTTTGTTTGTTTATTTGTTTGTTTGTTTCTTTCATTCATTCATTAATTCATTCTTTCTTTCAATTCCTTCTTCAATTCATTCATTCTTTCTTTCATACTTTTTCTCTTTCTTTTGGCCTTTTTTCTTTCTGTTCTTTTTTATTCGTGTTTTGATCTGGTTTTCTTATATTCTTCGTTTGTTTGTTTGTTTCATTCATTCATTCATTCTTTCTTTCTTTCAGTCTTTCTTCAATACATTCATTCTTTCTTTCTTTCAGTCTTTCTTCAATACATTTATTCTTTCTTTCATACTTTCTCTCTTTCTTTTGGCCTTTTTTCTTTCTTTCTGTCATGCATTCTTTCTTTTTTCTTTCTTTATTATATTTATTTTTGAATATTTTGAATTTTTAAAAAATATATTTCCTTTCTTTTATACGTTTTCTTTCATTCTAACTTTTTATTTCTTTTTATATCTTTTCTTTTAATTTTTTGATGTTTTACTATTATACATTTTTACCCTTTCTTTTTTCTTTCTTCCTTTTTTCTTTTTTGATGTATTTATCATAATAATTTTTCTTTCTGTCTTTTTCATTCTTTTTTCTCTTGGCATTTTATTTATTTATTAATATTTCTCTTTTATTTGATACGTTTTCCTTCTTTTTCTTTCTTTATCCTTCTTTTTTCTTGTACTTTAATTTCTTCATTTCTTTCGATGTTTTCCTTTTAATTATAAGATTTCTCTCTCCCTTTTTTCTTTACTTTGTTTATACATTTTCTTTTTCTTTTCTTTGTTTCTTTCTTATATTTATTTTTTGTTGATTTGTGTTATATTTTTGTTTTCTTTTATACGTTTTTCTCTTTCTTTCTCATTTCTTTCTTTCTTCTTTATCATTTTCTTTTAATTTTTTGATTTTTTTCTATTATACACTTTCTTTCTTTCTTTCTTATACTTTCTTTTTCTTTGTTTCTTCCTTTCTATATTTCTTTCTTTTTCTCATACGTTGTCTTTACTTTTATTTTTTAATATTTTCCTTTCTTTTATATATTATCTTCCTTTTTTCTTGTAATTCTTTCTTTTCTTTTGATGTTTTCCTTTCTACTATAGATTTTCTTTCTTTCTTTTTTCTTTCTTTCATTCATTCATTCTTTCATTCTTTCTTCCTTTCTTTCTTATACTTTAGTTTAATTTTTAATCTCTTTAACATTTTCCTTTTCTATTATAGTATTTCTTTCTTTCTTTCATTCTTTCTTATACTTTCTTTTCTTTGATCTCTTTTATTATTTTAATGTTTCTTCCTTTTTATATTTCTTTCTTTTTTCTCATACAATGTCTTTACTTTTATTTTTTAATAATTTTCCTTTCTTTTATACATTATCTTCCTTTTTTCTTGTTCTTTAATTTTTATTTTCTTTTGATGTTTTTCTATTCTACTATAGATCTTCTTTCTTTTTTTCCTTCTTTCTTTCTTTCTTTCTTTCTTTCATTCTTTCTTTCATTTGTCTTCCTTTGTTTCTTATACTTTAGTTTAATTTTTAATTTCTTTAACATTTTCCATTTCTATTATAGTATTTCTTTCTTTCTTTCTTTCTTTCCTTCTTTCTTTCTTTCTTTCTTTCTTTCTTTCTTATACTTAGTTTATTTATTTTAGTTTTTCATTTTCTATATAATTTTCTCTTCCTTGCCTATTTTCCTTCTATTTTACTTTTCAAATATCTCGTTTTTCCTTCTTCGTCTATTTCTGGTTCGTTGGTTAAAATCACACCCACACACATAAACAAACATACAGTTGAGATGTTTCTCTTGGGCAAAAATGTCTAATTTCAGAAAGATCTAATTTTGTATGATTGCAATTCTTTTCGTCCTAAGGCACTTACACTTGGCACACAGCCCTCCCTGAATCTATCCCAATCCAAGTCTTTGTTTTCACCTCGTCTCAGTTTCTTTCGATCAACCCAATTAAATATCTGGTTTAGATGACCGCTGAACATAGAGTATGTCGAAATTGAAATATAAGCGAATTACTTCAGACCCACAAAGTTTAAGTTAGTATTTCTAGTTATTATTTAATCCTTGGTTATCAGAAATAGAAAAGGTACAAGTTACTAGTTATAAATTATATATAAGTTTAAATATCTGGGAAGAATTTTAACAAAGGATGGAATATGCGGTACCAAAATCTGAATATTTATTGGAAATAACAAAAGATGTATTCCAAAATCTAAACAAAATCCCGAGAAAGTTTCGTTAGGAATAAATGTGTTGCATTTCTATATTATATCTATACACTTACGTTATATCTATACACTTATGTTATATCTATACACTTACGTTATATCTATACACTTATATAGTAGTAAATACTAAGCAATATCCGTACATGAAGAGAAAACTGGAAGCAACAGAAATGTGGTTCTACAGAAGGAAACTGAGAATTCCATGGACATCTACAGAAGGAGCGAGTAAGCAAAAAATGATATGAGCTTGTGGAGTGCCATTTGTTTTATATATCTTGAAGAGACGCGGTGCATAAAAAAAGAAGAAAGTTCCCTAATTCCAGAACTGACCCTGTGTTTTCTAGAATCCTGTTGTGCCCTTGAATCTCTACTGGGACTCATGCTAACTACAGACCGCAAATATCTACGACCCATTGTGTAAGATGCTGAAAGGAAAAACGGCCGATTCATTGTACCGCTCGAGAAAGCGCGATACTGCGTCTACATTACAAGATTAAGGTCAATTCCTCACTCTCCAGCCTTGATAGAGTTCAACAGCGTTTAAATAGCCTTGTGGATGATAAATTATTTTCCATTCTGCAACCTCTTTCCCAGAAACGAAATGTTAGCCTCTCGCTGATCTATCACTATTTCAATCCTGTTTCCCTGACAAATACAATCTCCAACTATTTAAGTGTAACATCAATCGACATCTCCAGTTGCCTTGATCTATCCACTTCCCTTCTCCACAACCTTTCACCTTTCATTCCTATCTGCTCTCGCTCCAAACCTTCTGTAACCCCCTGCGTGCTAGTGGCTTCCAGCCTTGCTTGGGGTTATAAGCTTTAAAAAAAATGGCAGATGTTAAGATGAATATTGCTTAGTTCCACAAGCTCGGATATTTACAGCTAAGACACGCCATGCCATGCAAACAGGGTCTTATCATCGTCATTCCCTTCATATTCCATTTGGTAAGAAGGAATTTTCACTCAGGCACCTTTTTCCCTAGAAAGGTTACGCTGTGTCACAGATTCCCGAAAGAATGCTTGTCCTATGAGTGTAATCGTAACCGTTTCTAGTCTAGGGTCAACCATTATATATCCTACACATCATAACATTGTCTATCCTACATATCCTCATAATCTGCAACTTTTATACATTTGCAACAACCTTATTCTGTGACCCTCTGCCTTGGATCGATCTTGGGCATTGGTATTCAATAGTGTGAAAAAATATAATGCTTAACGTGAATATACATTTTGGTAAGTTTTCTTTAATAAGTTCTACGAGTTATAACACGCTGTGCATAATCAGGACATCGAAATATCGACGTTAAAACCTTCAGAGTATTGAATAGGTGAAGACAAACTGACTGAGGTGTCGATCAAGGAAATGTTTTCTCTTTCAAAGATAAACACGCTTTTCTTGCGGCGATCTGATTATTTTAATAATTCGTGATACCTTATTCCCTATCTTTGTGTCAGCGACATTTGCATGGCATTTCTCCATCGCTTCCTGATGCGACGGTATCGTGTCTCCAAGTGTGGATGAGGGGTCAGATTAGAGAGATCAACATGAAGCCAGTTGTCTGACGGATTAAGAATCAGTGTAATCCTGTCCGGATAGCAATTGTCTAAAGCTGAAAATTACGGTGATCCTTCCTAATGGATTAGCGGCTGCGAGGCCTAAATCCGGACTAATCTGACGTGTGCTTCAACTTACGGTCGACTTAAGGAAATGCGAAAGAGAGAAAACATTCAAGTTCGGTAAACTGCAGAGGTACTTTACTCAAAAGAGTGACACTCAAATCTCTGAGACAGTCACTCGACCAACAACTGGAAACCAACTTCCTTTATAATCAGTGCTTTGTTTAGTTATTTTTATTTTAGCTTGTTGAAATAAATTAACACAGGCATATGTAAAAGGTAAATATTCAAGTTTTTCTTTTTACGGGCTGTGAGAAGCGCGTCAGCTTCGACCGAAAACTATGAGTATAATGCTAACCTTAGTTTACGGCAAGTAACTTCCGTAGAATACATACATATATATATATATATATATATATATATATATATATATATATATATATATATATATATATATATATATATATATATATATATATATATATATATATATATATATATATATATATATATATATATATATATATATATATATATATATATATATATATATATATATATATATATATATATATATATATATATATGGCCGCGTGAGCGAGTGGTGAGAACGTTCGCTTTCCGACCATGTGAACCGGGTTCGAATCTCACTACGGTCGATTTGTCAGGAAGGAGACTTCCTGATATTATCGGTTTAGAAGGGGACGATCACAGTCTGCGGCATCTTTGGAAAACCATACCGCGGATTGACCCAAGCCTTGTGAGTGAAACTGGATAGAGGGAACTCTTGGGGGCCGTCGATAGCTGTGCTAGCACGAAGCCACAAGTCATCGTGGCCGAGCGTGCTGGCCTTGTCCAAATTGTTGATCACGATAGATAACATGCACAGAAAGTTTAACTAAGGTCTGGTCTACTCAGCATAGTTGCAATATAAACCACAGGTGGTCTCTGTGGGTGTTGAACGAACACAAATTTGGCTGAGCGAGCGTCTGCATTAGGGATTGGCGAGCCTCCCTAGTAGACGGCTATCCTCCAACACAAGTGGCCAACTATTATATATATATATATATATATATATATATATATATATATATATATATATATATACTAGGTGGCCTGACGATTGCGTCTAGCATGAAACAGCCTGTCACCTCTAAGTGTTAACTTCATTTTTCACTTTTATATTTACACACGCTCTATCTCTGATATTGAGCACTAAATATAGTACACCTTAAGAGTATATTTCTTCATATATATATATATATATATATATATATATATATATATATATATTGGCGGCCTCTGGGTAGATGTAAAGTTGTTAGCTCACCTTCGTTGAGACAGGGGTGGATTTTAGTTCTTCCAGGTGTGTCTGAGCAGCCGTTTCAAGGAGAGCACTACCTCACCAGAAGATTGCTGGAATGGTCTAGAAAAGGTGACACAAAAATTGCCCGTCTCATTCATCTGGCCAGTATAGCGCAGCTGTTGGATATCCGTTTTGCGCTTGAACAAAAATCAAAAAGAAACTGAGGTTAAAACTGAAACTATCTTGTTAGAACGTATGAACTCTCATAGATAATCCTTTTGAGATCTGGCCTTGAACGCAGAGGGCTAGAGAGATATTCTATAGATATATCTGGTCTCTGGGGAACTTGTTTAGCTGGTGATGGTCAACTTTAAGTTGGATGTGGCTACACTTTCTTCTGGAAGGGAAAGTGCGCTGAGGAGGATGGAGGAGCTGGTGTGGGTTTTTGCAGTACGTTGCAGACTTGTACCAAGACTTGCTGAACTTCCTAAAGGGATCAGTGAACCGTTTAACGACTCTTCGTCTACATCTCAATGGATCACGATACGCTACAATCATTTGTGCCTACGCTTCAACAATGGACAGTACCGATATTATAAAGGCTCAGTTCTATGATTCCTTGAGAGGTATACTATACATGATTCCAAAAGATGACAAGATTGTCCTTCCTGGTGATTTCAACGCCAGGTTTGTTGTGGACGGAAGAAACAATTTAATGGACTACTAAACATGCCTTCAAATGTGGACACTGAGGTTCTTGAGAAAAGACCCATAGTGTTAGAACTTGACAGCCAACCATCGCTGGCCATGGTACTACGTGGTATGGAGTGTCTCAACATGGGTAGTGATGTTGGGGTGAACGGCCCTCTTGCTGAGATATTTCGTTACGGTGGAATACATATAAGTCAACTTATGCATGATATTATTGTAAAGATTTGGAGAGATGGAGAAGTGCCAAAAGATTGGAGGGATGCAACAATGATACCTATATATAAGGGTAAAGGTACGCTGGAAGTATGTGGTAATTATAGAGGGATTGCTCACCTTTCTTCGGCAAGGTAAGATGTTAGTCTCTGTTCTCCTATAAAGATTAAACTTGAGTATAGTTGACAATAGTCACAGTGTGGTTTTCGCCAACACAGAGGGGCCGCAGATATGATTTTCATAGCACGACAAATCCAAGAAAGGAGCTGTAAATAACAAAGGGACCTTTATCAAATATTTGTAGATATGAGGAAGGCGTTTGACACTGTTAATCGTGCTGGTCTCTGGAAGATCCTCTCTAAATTGGACCGCGCCCCCAACTTTCTCAAGATTTTTCCGTGAGGTTATGGAAGCTTGTGTCAGTTTTGATGGTATGCTTACGAGGCCCATCCAGGTTGAAAATGGAGTCAAGCAGGGAGATCTTCTGGCTCCTACACTGTTTTCTATCTAATTTGCATTTGTACTCTTTGATGTGTTCCGGGACTGCCATGATGGTATTATGATAAGATAGGGGTCAACTGGCAAGCTTTTCAATATACGTGGGTTTGCAGCAAGGACAAAAGTCTTTTTGAGTTTTGTACGCAACCTTCTCTATGCCGATGACTGTGACCTGGTAGCACACACAATTAATCACGCACAGGAGTTCATGGATCGATTATCAGGGTTATGTAAAGCTTTGGACTGCCCATCAGCCTTGACAAGAAAGTGGTGATGCATCAAGCTGCCCGAAGAATTCAGTATATAGAGCCATCAATTTATATTGATGGTAGTCGACTTGGGGTAGTAGACAAATTTAAATACCTTGGTAGCATCCTCAACCGCCACTGCTCCCTTGATAATGAGATAGCGTTACGGATTAAGAAGGCTTCCGATGCATTACTCAAGGTCCATGCCTGGAGACAAAAGCAGACATAAATTAAAATATGTAATACCTGAGGTATGTCATCACTACTATATTCATATGAGACATGGGTAGGCTATCACAGACATCTAAAGTTACTGGAACATTTTCATCAAAGCTATTTTCGGTCAGTGCTTGAAATCCACTGGATGTCGCATAGCCCTGATATTGTTGTTTTACGATGGGTAAATTATCGCCATATTATATCTTTAATTTTGCGAATGCGCGTTGTCCGTTTTTTTTTCCGACTGTACATTATACTAAGGTCAGTTGGGCACCGACTGTGAGAAAAAAAGAACATCATGATGCAGTTCACTACGCCAGAATTCGGAAACGTCATGCTGTACTGCTTGGTATTCGCGCCGGAAACTACAATAAAAAAAACGGAGTGTTTGGGTGTTAATCTAAGGACAGCGCAGAGGATTCAGAAAGAGTTGGATGAGTCTAATGGGGATTACGAAGGTGTTTGGAGTGATCCATAGCGATAGCGACGTTATGCCTTCATTCATCTTCACACATAGTATTAGGCTCAAAATGGAGGCCTTACCTCTGGTCACCTAACACCACAGACTTCAACATCCTTGATTATAATTTGTTGGGCGCAGAACAGCGAGAGACCAACAAATCATATTGTAACACCAAAGATTAACTGAAGGCAAGGATTATGGCAGCATTCACCAAATTAAACAAGGAGACCGCCCAGAAGAGTTGCAGGAGATTCTGAAGTCGTGAAGGCCGTTGTTGAAACGATTTTATTGAATAAATTTCCTCTTTAGTAGTTCTAGATATCTTTGTGTAATATTGGTATATATATATATATCTTTTTTACAAATACTTTCACGGTAATTGCTCCGATGAGCTGCTTTCGCTGGTTCCCAGGCCTCATGAATTTAAACGTCCTTCAAGGCTGGCATCCCGTTCCCACCCCTTCACCGTTGAAATTGTTAGATGTAGACGTCTCTTCTACTCCAATAGCTTCATGTCTCGCACATCTCGCCTGTGGAACTCCCTTCCTTATTCCTGTTTCCCTGAAAAATATAATCTCCAACTATTTAAGTGTAATGTCAATCGACATCTCCAGTTGCATTAATCTATCCACTCCCCTTCTCCATATCCTTTCACCTTTCATTCCTATCTGCTCTCGCTCCAAATCTTCTGTAACCCCGTTGCCTTGATCGATCCACTATCTCTCTCCACACCCTCTCCTTTACCACTCCTATCTGCACTTCCTCCAAACCTTCTGTAACCCCTTGCGTGCTAGTGGCTTCTAGCCTTGCTTGGGGTGATAAGCTTAAATATATATATATATATATATATATATATATATATATATATATATATATATATATATATATAATGAAATGGACGAAGTCTGACAATTATTTTAAGACATTTTTATATCTATACATTCATTTTACAGATACAAATATTTAAGTAAACGATCTTTTTATAATAAACTGTATTAATAACATTTACCGGTCTGTATGTCCGAGAAATTTTCATAGAAAATATTCGTCCTCCGACAGGAATCGAACCTGTATCTTATACGGAACCGTCATATAGCCTGACGTGCCTTAACCGATTGAGCCACAGAGGATCGTTCGGTTAGCAAGGTTGATTTTACTTCTTTTAAACTGCAATCTTCCATGAATCTCTCACGTACATTCATATCTGCTCTAAGCGTATCCAAATGTAAACAAATGACGTCACACATTATGAAATGGACAATACCCGACAATTATTTTAAGACATTTTTATGTTTATACATTCTTTTTATAGATACAAATATTTAAGTAAATGCTCTGTTTATAAAAAACAGTTTTAAACATTTACCGGCCTGAATGTCCGAGAAATTTTCATAGAAAATATATATCTGTTAAAATGAGATGCCAGTGTTATTTGCTTTTTTGCGTAATTTAGACGACAGTTTATTCCTCGAACCCTTTATTTATCCTGTCCCCTCCTTCCTAATTTGAGATTCATGTTTCCCATTTGCGCTTCGAATTGAGCCTTGGCCTTGTCTTGCGTACAGTAAAACCTTTCAATTTCTTCTGCTGTACTCTCGGTGGATATACAACTATTATAGATATGTTGAAAGGCTTTCCTTTCAGTTTAACTACACGAATTATTTCACATAGTTGATAGTATCCCTGATCACATTTTTTCATATCTTGATCTAATATTGTTGTGGCTTTGTTAGGGCCAGAAATAAAGACGCAAGAGAGGAATCGAGTTAAACAAATATATTAACAGAAACACTAATGCAAACATATTCAAACGAGAGTGTTACAGCAAGAATGTTCGGTTCGACTGTCAGAGCTGACTGCTGGAACACCCCCCTAAAAAGGCAATATCTGCTCCTATTTATAGCTGGGAGAGTCAATGCGCGCGTGGGTAAATTGCCATAACAAATATCAATTCTAGTTTCTATACGTTTATGTTTTCAGATAATATAAATAAATCTAAAAGATATGCCTATGTAGCTAATCAGTATTTCATTGCTTGATTCATTTTATGTGGTTTATCAACCTTTTACACGTTATTTAAAGCCAGAATATATTTGTAGATTGTAAGAAGTTTTTGTGATAAAAATGGTTTAGTGAAACAAGTCTTACCATAGCTGAGTGAAAGATGGTGTAGACTCATACCTAACCTGAATTTGATAGATAAACATGAAATTATAATATGCATATAAAGTGGCAGATCAATTCCATATTAAAATTAATATATAAACTGATCCCTCATTTAGTGGCCACGCTAGTTTTTATGCATTTATATTACAGAGAACGTAAATAAATTTAAAAGACATATCTGTGTGGTTAATCAGTATTTCATTCTTTGATTAATTTTCTATAGCTTATCAACAATTTGCTGGTTATTTAAAGACAGAAGAATTTTTTTAAGATTGTACAATTTTTATTTGAGTTAATAATACTTTATTGATACAAGTCTTACTAATTAACCCATATTTGTGAAGAAAGAGATGTATTGATACCTTTCCTAAAGATATTTGTGAATATAACGAACCCAACTGGAATTGGAACTCAGCTCTCCGATTGGCAATTCCTTATCCATTACACCACCCTCCCATCCAAGCTTACAACACGGTTAGCTATCCAGGTACTGACCAGGCTCGACGATTGCTTAATTTCGGTGATTATAGATGAACTGGCGTTTCAAAGTGATCTAGCCATAATCCTCCGTTTTTGTATTTATATTGAATTTATAAATATGTTGTTGCCATTTCCACTAAAAGATTTGTTTTGTGCAAAATTGTTCAATAGCACTTTCAAGCTTGCGTCCACAATCCCTTCATAGATATTAAGAACTCCGAGAAAGGAATATTGTTGTTCTATTCATTCTCCATTGTGAATTGTATAAATGGTCGAAACGAACTCCTCATAATCCAAAGGGCGCTCTGTCCACCGAGCTCACGTGGTTGGTGGATAAATGTATCATTCACGTATTTAATCCAGATTGAAAGTTTCAAACGTTTCCATGGAAATGTTTCGTACAGTAACCGAAGGTTTGTTATTAAGAATGCTAACGATATTGCGAGCCAACATGAAAATCCCAGTGGAAAGCGCGGCGTTGAATGATGGGCTAAGTTGCAGCAGAGTTGAAAGGGGATAAGGCGCAATACGATGTGATGCACAGGGGTCACATTGGTTATTGGTTTGGAATGAGATATCGAATAGACGGGTTCGTTACATTCACTTACGCAAAAACACTCTTAGCAGCTATGGGTTAAATAGACTAGAGAAAACTATGATCTCCTGTCGTGGTTGGCAATAAATCGAGAAAGACCAAATTCATAAGCGTATATGGCTCTGGGAGCAAACCAGGGGTTGCCTTTCCCCAAATCGGAGCACCCGAAAGTGATAGGATGTTGCGCGTGGTTAGTAGGAGAATCTAAAAGAACAGATTGTTGAAACTGAATTGCAATGTGTCAGGCAAAAGATCCTGCATACTGGACAATTGTTGAGACCTAATTATTCCAAATTAGATTGAAACTGCTGGAACATAGGGAGCATGTCCCCAAATATATGCATAATCAAAACCCCTTTCATAATACATGTTAGTATCCCGTCAGAAGACTTAGTGGTTAATTGGGTAGTGACAAACCTTCCCAATCATAGACGATCTCGTTATTACATCACTTCGTGCCCTCACCTTCCATGGGCCACTGATATCCGTCCAGAAAGCATTTTATCCAAAGTAATCATAGAGTAGTTTCCATCTTTAATTTCACCCAATACAAAGCTCAAGAACCACTCAATATAGATGTCGTCCTGGTTATGACGATAAACTATATCTGACAGCATGGCCTCTGATCAGGTTTTGAGGAGCATGGAGCCACCTCTTAATTACTGGTGTTCCCAGATCCACCCTGACCCAGAGGGGTAGTACCTGTCAGCTATGAGAAAATAGTTAACGCCCCAAAGGGTGTTAAAAGACTATGAAAGTCTGAAAACAGGTTTTAATACCAACAATACATTTTTTGAAAAATTATTACCAGTTATACATTTTTGAAAAAAAATATTACCAGCAATAAAAATCTTGTCAGCATTAAATTATTCATTAAGGTTGATAAGCCGTAAAACAAAACAAACCAAACTAATCAATGTAGATGCTTACTGTGTGAGGTGCGTTAGATGAAAGTAAGAGTTGGGGGTTAGAGGAATATGAGGATTTGGGGAGGGCGTAGATAATGATTAACCTTTTACTTGAAGTTTATTTTTTTAATCAATTCACATAATGCAAGGAGATAATGCGGCTAAGACGTAAGTGGGGCTGCTAGGAGTGAAATTTGATGAAGAGGCGTTAGAAGGAACCGGAAACTTAAACCTAAACAAAAGGGAGAAGCCTCTGTCCCTGTGCAAAAACCGCGGAGGATTATGAACCGGACGATAGTTGAAACTTTCTGTAAGGAAACAATTACACGTTAATCTGTTTCACAAAGTACCCGGTACCTTTTAAATAATTTCACCCCAATCAAGGCAGGAATACCTTTAGTTCGCAGGGGGTTACAAGGAGTGTAAATGGAAGAGAAGACTGAGAATAGGGTGGACTGGGGAAAGGACAGCAGGTGAACGGGATTCAAGATGATAGAAGATGGTGATCGACGTTGCATTTAAGTTTTTGAAGATTTTTGTTATCAGGGAAGCAAGTAAACGGAAAAATGTTCCACAGGTGTTCGAGAAAAAAGATATTGTTAATAGAGAAAGTCGGTGAGAAAGTAACTGATGTTGAGATGGCTGGTCAGGATCGATTACATTACAGATCCTTTTTTGGATTTTAGCAAGTATTCCGAGATGTACATCAGGGGCATCAGAGAAGATACGGCAACAGTATTCAATGCGCGTATATTTGTAGATATGTAAAATGGACTCTGACGAGAAAAAAACATTCTGGCAGTGACCCAACTTTCCTTGCAGTAGATGCAGCTATAGTTTTACATACAGAAGAAATGATGAAAATGTGGAAAAGACAAAGCAAAATCCGAATATGTGAGTTTACTGTTTTTTTTATTTTGTTTTTTGTTTTACTGTCAACGTCAGACGTTTCGGTCTAATAGACCATCTTCAGGACATGGTTATTGGAGACATATTTATATTAAATTTAAGTTAAATGAAGAGACGATATATACAGGACTAGTCAGAAACAGAAAAACTGAAATTTTAAAGTCAGTGTTCTCTTTCTTGGATTCGGTTACTTTTAACTTAAATTTAATATAAATATGTCTCCAACAACCATGTCCTGAAGATGGTCTATTAGACCGAAACGTCTGACGTTGACAGCAAAACAAAAAACAAAATAAAAAAACAGTAAACTCACATATTCGGATTTTGCTTTGTCTCTTCCACGTTTTCATCATACCGTCGGATCTACATCCACATATTTGCCTACATACAGAAGAAATGTACGTGATTTGACTCCGTGGATGCAGCATGGCGAGTAACTTTTATAAAAACCGGATATAGCGGAGTTCATCTGAACGTAAACTGAAAATAATTGCGTTGTGTCAAATTAGCACTGTGCAGGAGGAAATTTGAAGAAAGTCGTTTGATTGGGCAATTGTATTTTGTACATTGGAGTATTTTAAACGCCATCCTACCCCCTTTAGGGCCTATATACATCATCTGGCTGAGTCTATTTGTACAGATGGGGAGAGGAACACCGTAAAGTGTGCTGTTGTGATTGATTTTTGTGTCCTTCCTCTTTACTCTCTGAGGTCAGTCATGTTTTTACAGTCCACGATGACGTAAATATGCGTCCAGGGAACTTGTATTCGCTCCCGATCCGTATCCCGTTATCTTCACACGTTCTTTTATTATTTATTGATTGCTACGTATTATCAGAGAAAATTTAGCTTAAATATTAAGTTAACTAAACGGCTTGAGGCTCCTGATTTCCTGCAATTTATGAGCGTGGAGGCCGGAATGAGTGGGAGAGGTTTTTATGAGCTTGTTTCCGGGGAAGGAGACAGGGATGAAAGAGAAAGAGAGAGAGAGAGGAGGGAAATGGGGAGAAAATGAAAAGGAGGAGGAGCAAGTGAAAAAATAGATAAAGAAAAGAAGAAAGAAAGAAAGAAAGAGAGAAAGAAAGAAAAGATAGATGGAAAAGAGAAAAAGAGAAATAGAAACAGAGACAAAACAGACATGAAATACAGAGAGAAAAAAAGATAATGAAAAATAGTGGAAAAGAGAAAAAGGGAGTGAAGAGACCGAGAGAAATATAGACAGAAAGAGACTGGAGAGGAATGGAAAAGAGATAAGTGAAGAGCGAGAGAAATAAAATGAAAAAGAAACAGAATAAAGATAAAAAGAGAGAAAGAGAAAGAGAAAAAGAAAAAGAGAGAAAGAGAAAGAGAAAAAGAAAAAGAGAGAAAGAGAAAGAGAAAAAGAAAAAGAGAGGAAGATTTAGAAAAAATAGAGAATGAATGAAATATGAAGATTATAAATAGAAAGAAACAAAGAAAAAAAGGGAGAGAAAAAGATATAGAAGAGGCAGAGAAAGAGAGAGAGAGAGAGAGAGAATGAAAAGAGTGCTGGAAAATATAAAAGTGAGGAGAAGGCGAACAAAAGCATATAGAAATAAGAGAGGGATAAGAGAAAAAGGAAGAGAGAGAGAGAGAGAGAGTGGGTGGTGAGGCAGAGAGAGAAACAGAGACAGAGAGGAGATTGATAAAGAATGAAACGAGACAGGTAAAAGGAGAAAAATAACAGAAAGAAAATAAAGAAAAGAAAAAGAGAGAGAGAGAGGAAAAAGAAGAAAAATAGAGAAATAAGAGGAGAAAGAAAAGACAAAGATAAAGCAGATAAAGAGAGTAATAAATAGAAAGCAGGAGAGATAACACTGAGAGAGAAAGAAAGATAAAGAAAAAAAACGAAGTGAGAGAAAGAAGTGATAAAAACAGAGTAGATGAACAGAGAATGAGATTGGGAAGAGAAAAAAAAGGAGAGGTAGGAACGAGAGTGAGATGAGGGGGAGACATTGGAATTCATTCCAACAATTTGCTTGCTCCCTGCATAGCTGTCTTGTGCTGCAACACCTCATCGAAATCTGCAGGGTGGCAACAGTAATTGCATTAAGCACTGGAAATGCTTTAGCCAGGGCGCAGCAGACCCTAATGGAATTAAACGCCTCAGATTTATATCATCATATCACACAGCGACTATGGGTGTATTCATAAACGTACCCTAGCCTCGTTTTCAGCATCAACACTATCAGTCAACCCACTGATTAAAATAATTACATATTTTCTATTGTCGTTCATGGAACTGTATTTGAGCACAGATAAATGACCACTACTTGTTACGAAGTCACCCTAATTAAATATTTAACGAGTTTAAGCAAGTCAGGCTCAAGGATACAATATTAAGTCACTCAGTAAAGGTCGAAATCATTTTAATACGATATCCATTCAGGCGATCATTGCTTTTCACGGCCTCATTTAATATCTCTGATATGATTTCTGCGGAAACATAATGGAGGAGTTCCTCGTTGCCGTCTCCGTAGATACACCTCTTTGTTATTTCTAAATTGCCATGACTTATGAGGAAAGATAGTGGAGCGGTTTCCACAGATTCTTATTCCTTATTATCTATGAAAGGTTATGATTTCTGGGGAAAGATAGTGGAGCGGTTTCTTGTTGCTCTCCCCACAGTTCCTTTTCTTTATTCACTGTAAATTGCTGTTACTTTTTAGGAAAGATAAGGGAATGCTTTCCCGTTGCTTTTTTCCACAGATTCTTATTCTTTATTATCTATGAAAGGCTATGATTTCTGGAGAAAGATAGTGGAACGGTTTCTCGTTGATATCTCTACAGTTCCTTTTCTTTATTCACTGTAAATTGTTGTCACTCCTTAGGAAGATAGTGGAATTGTTGCCCGTTGAGTTTTCCACAGATTCCTATTCCTTATTATCTATGAAATTATGTGACTTCTGGGGAATGTTTGTGGAGCGGCTTCTCGTTACTGTCTTCACAGTTACTTTTCTTTATTATATGTAAATGAGAAAAGATAGTGGAGTGGTTTCTCGTTGCATTTTCCACAGATGCTTTCTTTATTGTCTGTGAATTGTCATGACTGTTGGGGTGAAAGAGGAGTGATTTTCCGTTGACTTCTCTATAGTTTTAATTCGATTTCTTAGACTGAGTGCCAATCAAGGCTAGAAAAACTATCTACCCTGCATTTTTTTAAATATCATATCGCTTCAAGATGTATTCGATAATATTTCCTTTATTATCTGTGACATACAATGACTTATTGGGAACGTTTGTCATCTAATGCTAGTGATCCCAATCTACTCTGCTCTTTATCCTATAGCTGAAAGGTGAAACTGAAAAAATATCAAACAGATTCACTCCAATTTCCAAGCATTTAGAAATGCTCGACCTTGTGATTCAAGAATTATTTTCCTTTTCCAATCTACAACCTCTTCCCTCCAGACGAAACGTTGCTTGCTTTTTGCTAATCTATAGAGATTTCCATGGCCGATGTCCATACGAGCTGCATTCATTTAATACAACCAGTCCAGACCTTCACAGCTCGATTCGCTCGGCCCCGTACACAGGGTCGCCTTATATTTCATTGGTTTGGTTTCTTTCTGCTTAATAACCCAGACAACCAAGATAGGGATATTTAAGGCGAAATAAAGGTTTTGAATAGTGGGTATTTTTGCCGTTGTACCTTCAGGACAAACGCGAAACGTTGTGATAACAACGTCAAAGACAAGGAGAATAGTACTCGTATTAATAATCTAATAGACCAGCTTATTTTGCACCAGAAAACCATTGAAAGTTCTTCAATCGCACAGAATCAAGTAACAAGTCATACCAGCATCGTTTGCAATATGGCCAACGCCAAACGTCATACGCCCGACTCAAGCTTCCTCTAACAGATTAAACCGACCTTAAAACTTGAACTACAAACACGATGTGACTTTGCACTAAACATTGCATTCTAATCATCAGAACAAATACAATTTTCACACGTTTAATCAGCCGGGACCATGGTAACAAGATTTACAAAACCAGCTAATATAAAATAATAAAGTTTAAGGAGATTAGTTTCGCATTAGCTATCTTAACAGAGCATCAAGCAACGGCACAATGTCCAAAGAAAATGCACTGAGAAAGGTAAGTCATACATTTTAGATGCATCAAGGGTGGTCTTCAGTGATGCACTGTTCTCATCGCCGATTTCGGGATTCGCATCATATCGGCTCCAACAGCAACCCCGGCCTGATTCTAGGTGAAACACGCCGCCTCCTTGAAAGCGTCGTGCTACGCACCGCGAAATTGCAAAAAAAAAAAACAGTAATTACAATAAACTAGTAAGGCTGGACTTCGACCGTTCTTATTGACACATGTCAGTCAGCGTCAGCCAATGGAAACAGGGCTTTTCACACTCCTCTTCTATATAATGGTGTCTTATTACTACATCCGTTTTTTTTTTATTTCCGGAATCCATACCGAGGTAAGCTGGTATCTTTATTGCATTGTTTACGTCCGTGTTTTACCTTTTAAATACTAATCCCATATCCATACTAAATCTTTAACTAAACCTACACTAATATCCAACTCAAAACTAATCTATACTAGAACTTTACTAGAGAAATATTAATACATGGTTTAAGTAACATTTAAAAAAAGTTCCAAATGTTTAAGTAGCAAAATAAAGATGGCATAGAGAATCGGTAGAGTGACAGAATAAAGACATATTTATCCCGTCTAATCCTCCAAACTTCTGGCGAACGAAGTGATGAGAGCGACGTCTGTATTTCCTGAATTACTTTTATATTACCGATGTCTAACTATTTTCTCTCGCTGTTAAAGTGAATATTGACACAGAATTTTGTGATAAAAAGCAGCAATAGTAAATATGGAATAAAACTATTCATAAGATAATACTAACAATTAAAACTTTTTAAAAACACTGACTCTTGTGATAGAATCAACAATAATAAGATGAAATAGAAGTAAAATATAAAAATAATGGCATGCATGTTCCATCTAAAAAAATATCGGTTCAATGATAATATAAAGGACGTTGTGAAGAGCCATGATCGTCTACTTCCTGAAAAGACAATGCATCATAATTACAGATGGTGATAGTATAAACCTAAAAATTAAAAGATACGTATAATATATACCATTATTATAAACAAAGCAACGCCATTGTAGCGAACCACCCTCATTCCCTTCGTATTCCATTTTGATGAGATGTAAGTTCCATTCGAGGAGCTTCTTTCAATGAACCGCTTCTAAGAGGAATTCTTCACGATTCTTCACCGATCATAACAAAATCTGTTCATTTCTAGGGTCAACCGTTATCTTTTACACATATCCCAATAAAATATACTTCTGTAACCCTCTAACTCGAGTGGCTCTTCGGCCTTGTACAGGGTAAAAATCAGAGAAGCTTCTTATATAATGTCTTCTTCTATACCTCATGACTCCTTGGGGAACATAGGGCCGCAATAACACCTCCCCAACGGACGCGGTTCCGGTCGATCCTCTTCAGCTCGGCCCATGTCGTGCCGGCTGCTTTCACCTCTGCGTCAACACCTCTGCGTCAACACCTCTGCGTCAACACCTCTGCGTCAACACCTCTGCGACAAATGTGTTTTTTGGTCGACCTACTTTTCACTTCCCTTGTGGATTCCAGTCAAAGACCTGCCTGGTGATACTAGAAGCAGGCTTGCGGAGTATGTGGCCAATCTATCCCATTTTCGTTTCTTGATGTCAATCTCGACTGGGGCTTGTCTGGATCTGTCCCACAGTTGGTCGACTTCCGGCCACCTGATATTGAGGATGTTCCTGAGACATCGGTTGGTAAATGTCTGAAGTTTGTGAGTGTTGGTTACCCGCCAGGTGTCGGAGTCGCAAAGTAGGATCGACTTGACGTTGGTGTCGAAGATCCGGATCTTGTTGTAAAGGAAGAGGGCCGTTGATCTCCAGATTTGCCACAGAGTATTGAAATAGTGTCTGGCTTTGTTGACTCGGTACTTGATATCTTCATCTGCACATCCCGCCATATAATGTAACTATGTTTAATTATTGCTGGCGCCGCTGAACAATATTGTTTCATCGTTTTCATGATATAAGCAGCTTCTTTGATGTTTTCATTTACCTGGCACCCCCGTAAAGGTAGGTTGTGACTGTCACACAAAGTAATGTAGTGTATTTATTGGTCAAGGTAAAAACTTTCCCCGGTCCCCTCGACCACTGTCACGCTGTTGCCGATATTACGCAAACCCAACCTCTCTTAGTGTAATGATGAAGGTGATGGCATAGAGTTGGAATCCCCGGTACCAGGTACCTTCTACCTTGTAAAATGAGAAGAACAGATACCACGCATTGATCCATCAGTCCTAATCAGTGTGTAATATTTGTGATGTCAGATTCCAAAATCTTGCTTGATGCACGTTTCTTCCGAATTCACTTAATATAGATCAAAATAAAATTTCAATATTTCAAGAAAAGATCAACCGTATATTTTGGGTGCACGTCAACGTGGTGTAATGGTTAACAAGCTTGTATCGCTAAATTAATTACAACTCAATAGAGAGTTCGATCTTCACTTGGTGCCACATACTCTCGGCTTTGTTTCACGTTTAAAATACGCTTAGAAAATCACAATCAACTGTTTATTTTTGTGGTACAGGATAAAATGCCTCACAGAATACGATTCTGGTTGAAATTAGACTTTCAACATTTTATATAAACAATGAAATCAGCATCTCAAACGCATAACTCTGCCAAGAAAGATCGTTGTCGCATGGCCTCTATTAATTTCCAATGTAGACTGAGTACGAATCCAATTGTCTTTGTTTTTGATTCAGGCAATCTAAATTTATTTTGCAAGTTTGAAGAAATTATCGACTGTCTGATTTGATACGAAGCAATATAAAATCTGAAAACTCTGATCTGTTTTTTAATCAATATTTTAATATTCCAAAGAACAGACGTTAGAGATTCTTGAAAGGAGAGAAGGAACAAATACGGAAAAGAATGAAAACAGAAATGTGGGGTTATTTAAAACTTCACGGGTAACGCGGATATTTATGCTCTTATATAATCGATGCATTATTAAGAATTTCCACTAAGATGTTGACGGATACTTATAGTTATTTTCTTAAATACAACAATTATTAAAGATATAATTAAAATTGGGATGACGGCATTGTTTCTTTTTAAATAGAGATGAAGGAGATGAAAAAGAATTAGCTATTGGTAGATATTATTTTAGAATTTATAAGATCAAGGGCATTATCAATATTATTGGCATTTTTCTGAAGGAAGCTGAAATATCTGTTATTAGATGTAGGAGTAGACATAATAATAATAATAATAATAATGATAATAATAATAATAATAATAATAATAATAATAATAATAATTAGAAGAAGAAGAAGGAAAAGAAGAAGAAGGAAAAGAAGAAGAAGGAAAAGAAGAAGAAGAAGTAGTAGTAGTAGAAGAGGTAAAAGAAGAAGTAGTAGTTGTAGTAGAAGAGGTAGTAGTAGTAATAGTAGTAGTAGTAGTAGTAGAAGAAGAGAAAGAAGAAGAAAAAGAAGTAGTAGTGTAGTAGTAGTAGTAGAAGAAGAAGAAGAAGAAGAAGAAGAAGAAGAAGAAGAAGTAGTAGTAGAAGAAGAAGAAGGAGGAGGAGGAGGAGGAGGAGGAGGAGGAGGAGGAGGAAGAGACCATCTCCCCAAAATTTATATGACGAAGTCCAGTAAGCACATTGTGCAAATATACAACGCTGTTCTGGAAACACTGTTAACGGATAAACCATTGGGAAATATCACAGAGGTTAACAACGTCATATACACAACAGCTTTAGCAGCGACTCGGAAACTTGGGGTCAAGACACTGAAAAAAATTAACGGACATAGAGAGCCAGCTTGGAAGGCAAAACTGATGCAAGAAATAAAAAAAATTCAGATGTGAGCTTTCTATATTCGATAAGCTCACCAGAATCCCAAATGTCTCCACACGCAAATGCAAGAAGATCAAGCGGAAATATAAAATTAAATCCCTAACTGAAATTCCATCAATTAAGGAAATGCTGAAACAGAATCTTCAGTTAAAGGCACAGAGAACAAGACGAGAAAGGTTGTAGGTTCTATCGCCAAAATAAAATATTCCAAAAGGACCTTAAGATATTTTACAGGGAAATTGGAAAGGCACCTATATATGTCGAAAAGCCACTATCTATTGACAATGTGCAGAGATTTTGGGAGAATATTTGGAGCAGCCCAAATGAATATGACCCAAATGCAGAATGGATCCAACCTGAACAAAAACGAATACTGGATATACACCTATGGGAAATATAACAAAGGATAATGTTAGGCAAGCTCTGACGAAATCCCCAAAATGGAAATCCCTAGGAAATGACAAGGTACCCAATTTCTGGTTTTATCATCTCTCATAAATCCATAAAACCCTTGCAAAAACTCTATCAAGGCTTGTAAAAAATCCTAATGAAATCCCAGAATGGATCACTGAAGGCATTACATATCTCATGCCAAAAACGAGTGAAACAGATGATCCGAAAAATTATAGGCCAATAACATATTTCTCCACCGCGTATAAGTTGTTCACGTCTGTCCCGACGAACCGTACTTACTCTTTTTTCGAAGCAAACAACATTCTACTGCTGGAAAAAAGAGGGATGCAGGAGAGGTTCATATGATGACAAAAATCAACTACAGATAAACAAAATGATCCTGGAAAATTCCAGGAGACGATGTAGAAATCTTAGCGCAGTGTGGATTGATTATCGTAAAGCCTTTGATAGTGTGTCACACTCTTGGATCCTTAAGACTTTGGAAATGTATAAAGGTCTACCCAGTGGTAGTAAATTTTCTTAAGCACAACATAGGAATGTGGAACATCACACTATACATCAGTCACACCAGGATCACAGCCATCTCTAACCGTCTGAATATCCGACGCGGAATCTTTTAAGGAGACTCCCTCTGACCCCTTCTGATTTGTTTGTCCATAATCCCCCTTACGCTGAACTATAGCTAAGGTTACAAACTAGACAAAAGGATATTCAATCATCTACTCTACATGGATGGTCTCAAACTCTTTGCCAAATACGACAATGAGTTGAAGGGCCTCCTCAATATTGTAAAATGTTTCAGTGACGACATAGGTATGGACTTCGAATTAGATAAATGGGCAAAAGTAACAATCAAGAAAGGGAGAATTACAGAAACACCCTCAATAGATTTAGACTTTGTCACAAAGATAAAAGAATTGGAACAAGTTAAAGCCTATAAGTACCTAGGAATTAGCGAAGATGGTATACAACATAACCAAATGAAGGAGGAGTTAAGAAAGGAGTTCTACACGTGTGTGCGTCTGGTACTGAATACCGAGCTGGATTAAAAAAAAAACAGATAATCAACCACAATAACCTTGGTTGTCTCTGTGGTGCAATACAGTTTTAACATCCTTAATTGGACTATAGCCGACATTAAGCGAATGGACGCCAAAGCGAGAAAGCTTCTCACTTGCAACCGCATGCATCATTCCAAAGCTGATGTTGATCGTCTGTATGTGCCCAGATCCGAAAGAGGCAGAGAATTAGTTCGACTAGAACTGTCCTACAAAACTGCAACAATTGGCCTTCAAAGATACCTGGAAATTACAGAAGACTGGATGATGATAAGTGTCAAAGAATATGAAAGTAGTAAGCGTCATTATTCCGTAATAAAAGAAGCCAATAATTTCAAAATGGAGTTTCAAATGGGTGCAGAAATACAAGTAAAGCACAATACACCGACTGAAACTGCAAAATCCTCATAAAAGAAAGCAAAGGTAAATGCAACTGACCAGATACAGAAACTATGGCAAGATAAACAGATTCATAGACAATACTCTTCCCGTACCAAACAAGGTGATGCAGGCAAACATAGTACCTATCAGTGGCTACGTAGTGCAGGATTAAAACCTAAAACTGAAGGTTTTATCCTTGCTGCACAGGACCAATGCTTGTTAACTAGAAACTATCAAGCACTGATACTAAAATATTGTGTCAAAAATGCAGATTCTATGATGAATATCCGGAAACAATCGATCGTCTTGTACCAGGTTGCAAGGTATTGACACCAACTGAATATAAAATCCGGCATGACAGAGTGGGCCAATATCTGTACTGAAAAATATGCATCTTCTACGAGAAAGAAACTGAAAGAAATTGGTATGAACACCACCCAGACCTGGTTAAAGAGATAAGACCTGTTACAATTTTATGAAACCACAAAATAGACACAGACAGAAAAACCAAAGCTAACAGATAGACATTGTTATTAGAGACCGCATACAAAAAAAGTGCCTCCTTATTAATATGGTAGTCTCTGCAATGTATTTTTGAAGACCTTCAAAATGCTATCAAAATACAAGGACCTTGAAATCGAAATCTCAAAAATGTGGCACATGGGAACATCAAAAATCCCTGTTGTGGTTGGAGCCTTAGGATTGGTTGGAAAATGTTTCAGTAGAATTATTGAAGGGATTCCTGGAAGTCGATGCCTCAAAGAAATACAAAAAATTGTTCTCACGAGTAAAACCCACACCTTAGGAAGGGCTTTATCTATGTAAAATATATGTGTGTATTTTTTTTTTAATTTGTTCAGTGGAAAGTGTCATGATGCCATTTCTAACGTTAGGTCCCTGGTCGGGACCCGGAAAGAAAAGTATACTCACCAGAAATCAAAGGAAATAAAATAATAATAATAAATGCATTGATTCTGGACCAAGCATGGTTAGCATGGGATGTGATTGAAAGAATTTTATGGTGTTATCATTTACAAGATTTGTCTTAGAAAAATAAGACAGGCTAAAGTAAATATCTCTTTCAATATCACAGAGTTGCTTGTTACTTATCTGACCATAACTCCTTGGTCATGTCTAATAGGGACTGACGTAATTTGCATCTCTGTTCAGGGTAGGGAGTTATGGCTGGGGTCATAGTCGGGTTCCAGAGAATTACTGGATTAAAGCTTTGGTTCGTGGATTTGGTGACATAGTCGCTGCGAGTTCAATCTCTGGGCCGGGCAGTGTATACTTAAACTCGATGGAAAAGGAGGCGAGCAATATACGAGCAATACTAAATAAGAACTAGATGAGTAATCCCCTAGACATGGGCAGTAACATAAGAACAATATACACTGTATTGGCGGCCACAATCTTCCCAACATAAACTATGCACATAACACAGTGTTGGTAGCAGTCACAGAAAGGAAACCAGAAAAGCACCTGCAGAAGATAACGAAGGAAAGCAAGAAGAAAGGACTAATTATAAACTACAAGAAGACAGAATGGATGGTCATCAGCAAGAGGATGAGCACAAAATGCAAATTACAAAAATCAAACAAGTACAAAAATTAAAATATCTGGGAAGTGTACTGACAGAGGACGAAATGTGTAACACTGGGACCCGAAGATGTATTGGGATGGCCAAAGATGCATTCCAAAAGTTAAGCAGAGTATTAAGAGACAGAAAAAAATCGTTAGGAAGAAAGAAAAGAGTATTGGACTGTTACGTGATATCTGTCCTCTTGTATGGCAACGAATGCTGGACAAACTCTTCAAAGATGAAGAGACTTAAAGCAACAGAAATGTGGTTCTACAGAAAGATGCTGAGGATGTCATGGAGCGAACATGTGAGCTAGGACGGGGTTTTGGAGAAAATGGAAACAAAAATGAAACTTATTCTTAACATCAGGAAGAGGCATTTGAAATTTCCGGGGCACATGACGAGAAAAACGGTTGGAAATCTGATACTAACAAGATGGATAGATGGAAAGAGGGACTAAGAAGAGCAGCGCGTAACAGACTTGTTGAGGTTGAGCAAATGGATAGTAGAACAGGGTTTGTGAGACATAGCAAAAAAGACTAAACTTATTAAGAGCTACAAGGAACAAGAAGACGTGTAGGGCCATGGTCATCTACCTCCTGCAGGGAGACAGCACATAAAAGAACTGGATCATATAAAGGGTTCAGTTAAAAATTTCTTGTAGTTTGCCCGGATCGATAATTACCTGAGTAAACTACTGAAGGCCGGGTTAATTACAATTTCATCGTCATCATCATCATCATCATCATCATCATCATCATCATCATCATCATCATCATCATCCCCATGATTTTTGTAATCGTAGGGCGGATCCGAATGCATATCTGACCATCGTTTGACATTGTCCAACCAGTATTTGCGTTAGCGTCCTCTCCTTCGTCCACGTTACAATTGAAACGCAGCTAAACGGCACAAACTTCCTAGATTAGTAAAATATAATCATCTAATCTTTCAGCAGGAAACGCATATAACACCTTACAATCAATGTTGACCCCTACAATAACTAACATTCGACCAAACTACCCAACATCGTTCCACCCGGTCCACATCAATTGTCTCAGATATTGCAACATTAACAAAGCTAGTCGCAGGTTACACGTAGACTTTATCGTAAACCCTCCACTTACCAACATTCTTAGCTATGTGAAATAAACTACACATTATTTAAAGTCATTACAGAATATGAAAGATTTGTTCAATAATTCATCACGTGAGACTTATGTATGTGACTTCCCTATACTCCAAGAGATGTTGGTTCCCGCCTGCAGAAATGTTTTGCATGCCACTCATTTCCAGTCTGGATAATCTATGTGACATCATCTGATTTGACTCATAACAAGTTTGAGTTGAATGGCCTCTACATTTTACAAGCCCAAGGCACAGCCATGAGGATTCAATGGCTTCCAGCTACGCGAGCGTTTTTATGAAAACTCGAACAAGAATTGATATACGAATATCATATGAAAACCATTCACTACTCTACAGGACGAGATTTATTGATATGGACTAATGGCGAAGACCCTCTACATGACTCCAATACAATATATAAACAATTAACACAAGAGGAGTAAATTGACAGTAGGACATTTTTCTATAAGAATTCCTATTTTAAATGTATTACTACGCATCACCAAGAATAGGATAATCACATCAACTTTCACCAAAAGCACATTAGGCTCGCTAATTAACCTCTTTCGTGAGTGAAACTACCCCTAAAAATAATCAAATAATCTATACCAAACGCTTCCTCACATAATAGAAATAGCATTTATTTTCAAAAACCATAGCTCACGAATACCCATGCTATGTGATTTTAATCTCAATATAAATAAATGTCCTCGTTCCCTGAAAAGGAAATTCCTAAGTCTTAAAGTTAAGCCCCTAATTAATCACACATTCAACGAACTACCATTTATCTCAAGTTGATATCCACCCAGTTTACTATCGGTACTCACATCTTCCAAAATGAAACGACCAAATTCTCGCCGGGGCAGATATACATGTAATAAATTAGGATGGCAAATCTGTAAGCAAAGTGTCACCGTTACAATTTACTTGGATTCTAATAGGTACAGATGTTAACGTAGACACCACTCACACCGACAATTCGAACGTAGTCTACCTGACTGTTTGTAATATCCGTGACAGAGGCAATTATATAGGCGAGATTGTTTCTAAATTTCGTCACCAAATCAACAATCACAAAAAGACGATTATAGAAACCTCTGATTACTACAGCACATTTGAAATTCTCTAAGCACAGTATCTTTTTACCTGTTCCACCTCAATCAAAGCAATGAAGCTTCTAAGACTCAAAGAATTTCTGAGTTTTAGAGAATATGAGAAAGAAAGAACAATAAAAGAGCAAAATCATGGAAGATAAGGATTGATATTGCGTTAAAATTAAGATAAAAAATTGAACTTGACTTGGATGCAAAAAGCCGGAAGAGAATTCCAAACAGAAAAATCGCGATAGACGAAACTGTTAGCATATAATTTAAACTTATGAATCTTGTTTTCCACCCAGTTGGAAGCCATATCCGTTGTTCCTGTCTTTAAGAACTCTGGAGACCATTCTGATACGTTCTAATTACCGTCCTATCAGTCTCCTACCCCTCTTCAGCAATGTCTTTGGAGCTTTAATCAACGCCGAAGTGGTTATGCACCTTACATCCCATAATCTGCTCTCCGACAAGCAATATGGTTTCTGCTTTGCCCGTTCTACAGCTGATGTGCTTACGGCCATAACTGAAATTGTTTACCAAGCATTTCATAATAACGGAGAAGCTCGTGCCAAAGCGTTTGATAGGGTGTGGCATGCCGGCCTTCTTCGCAAGCTTCAGGGTTATTGAATTACTGGTTGATTGTTCGACTTATACAATAATTCCTGTCAAACTGTGCTTTGAAGGTCGTTCTCAACGGATTATCCAACTCTTATCCCACGAACGCAGGTGTTCCCCAAAGCTCTATCCTAGGCCCTACTCTGTTCCTTATCTTCATTAACGATCTTCCTGATGTCATAAGTTCCCAAGTAAGCATCTATGCGGACAACGCCACTATTTACTCCTACCTCAAAAACAAATCTAGTGTCGACGACAAAACTAACCTGGCCGTTTGTCTAGAAAAGGACCTCTAATCGGTTGTGGCCTGGAGCAGGAATTGGCTGGTTAACTTTAATGCCTCAAAAATAAAATTGGTCTCTATTACACACCAAAGAGAACCATCCCTGCCTCCCATTAGAATGTCTGACGCACAACTCCAGTAGAGCACCTCTTTGCAACTGCTCGGTCTCATATTGTCCGCTGACCTGAGATGGAACGAATACATTGAGTCAATAGCTTCGTCCACAGCTAGAAAAGTCGGCTCCCTGTGCCGCGCTAAGAATTTTTCCTCGGCGAAGTCAATCCTTCAAATCTACAAATCAACCATTCGCCCTTGCATGGAGTATTGCTGCCATATTGTGGACACACACACACACATTATATATATATATATATATATATATATATATATATATATATATATATGATGAATGCATAACCCTTAAAAATCTATATGGTGATAATTTTACTTCTTAAAAGAATAATAATATCGATACTAATTATCAAATGATATATATATATATATAAAGTGCGTCTAGAGTTTATATGCATGTTATGAATTGGTATAAAGTGTTGCGTCTTTAATGTTAAAAGTCCTATTATGATGTTGTTTAGATTCTACTCAATATTATTAACTTAGATATATAGTGATAGAGAAAACTATTGTTTTTGTTGGAAAACATTTTACTAAGTTAACAAAACAGACTAATTTGACTGTCAGTAGTTTATTTGCAACTATTTATTTTGATACTTTTACATTATTATACATTGTAAAACTAATGTAAAAAAATAATATGAAAAGATTTTAGAACAAATTCGTCAATTTCTTAAAGGAAAAACATAAAAAAAAAATTATTTTAAAATCTAAAAGATATATTAACAAAAAATAATAAGAACATCCTAAAATTTATTGCACAAATGCTCCTTTCTTTTGAATAACTCTTAGCAGCCTATTGTCAACATCTGATGTTAGATTTGCAATTTTAGCGGCTGGTAAGTTGTTTGCAGCAATTTTAACTGCCTCCCAGAGGTCACACTTCCATTAGAATAAATATCTCTCTTGAGGATGCTCCACAGGTTCTAAATGGGATTCAAGTCACAGCTATTTGAAGGCCAGTACATTAGAGAATCTTCAACAAATCCCTTTTCTTTCAACCAGGTTTTAGTAAACTTTGATGCATGACTTGGTGCGTTGTCTTGCATAAAGATCATAGATCTACGCTTGGCTAAAGACTGGTTTATCAAGCCATTCAAAGAAATATTGCTCTAAAAAATCACAGTAACATTTGGAATTCATTTTAACCCCGTCTTTCAGTTTAAATGGACCCACAAGCTCATTATCAATAATCCCAGACCATATCATGATCCCACCGCCGACTTGTTGGCGTTTAAAAAATCCTCTTGAGTCATGTTGCTTGCAAACCCATCCTCGAGCCCATCCGTCGGGCCCATCGAGGGTGATCCTTGATTCGTCTGTAAAAAGCACTTTACTGAAATCAGTTTTCATGTATTATTTTGCCCACTGCAATTTTTTTTCCTTATGTTTCTTTTGTTAAAATGGGTTTCTTTATTTGATTTTTACATCAGCAAACTTCCTTAATGCTTTACACCAGGTTTCCCTTGACACCATAGGAGCTCCAGCGGCCTCAAATATGAACGCACTTGACGCATTTGGGTTTCTTATTAATTCTCTTCGGAGATGTAATAGATCTCGCTTTGTTAAATTTTTGAATTCAGCCTGAGACTTTTTTTTCCTTGGTTGAATTCCCATTTGACATATTTTCTTGATTGTTCGATGATCTCTTTTCAAATCCTTAGAAATTTGAAGCGATGACTTTTCTTTGCTAATTTCTTTGATTATATAGTTCTTTTCATTCAGTGTGAGTTCTTTTTTACGAGCCATAATACTAAATTCTAGTTCTTGCAAATAATCTCTTGACACTGCAAACTGCTATAATTACTGACAAAATACTAAATATCAATCTTAAATTGAAAATTGAGACTTAATTGCATTCATGCTTACTCGCTATACATAATAGTACAAATTATTTCATTGGATAACACATATCTATGAATTTACATAAAATATTTGACAATACCTCTTTTGCATATAATCTCTAGACGCAGTTATATATATATATATATATATATATATATATATATATATATATATATATATATGCATGACTGTATTAGCTTAAGACAGATTCTTAAGGTTCTTGTTTTACTTTACCTGAGAATGCTGCGACAAAATTTGACCTACCGTCTAATGAATGAGGTCATGTTTGTTACATATCATGATAATTCCTCCCTTATATCTTATACGGCATTTATATAACCAATATGGCAATAGATACCAAACGTTGCCTCATCTGAGCAAGACATTGGCAGGACTAAAAAGCTACATACGAGCTGCCCATGTTTGAGGATGGATCAAACAATAACCTTGCTCGAAATGGAGCCCCAGTATGGGGTTAACAATGTGATGGGATATCGAGGCGACAGTGATATCAGTTGTTAGCTGAGCACTTGGAAAGGTAAAGAAGGATCTAGAAAAAAGGTTGGATGAATTGAAAATTACAATAGAAAGCCTTCAAGAGACGACACTATTGAAAAATATAAAATATAAAGTGTGTTTAGGAATACGGCTGGAATGTTAAATACATCTGATATCTCTTAATCTCCTGGTGTGAAATCTCAGTGACAAATTTAATCAAAAAAGACATATTTCCCTTTTTACTTTCCTATCATTCAAACTTAAGCTATTATTTCAGTGGATAGAATTAAACCGAGTAATTGTAGCAATTATTGGATTTATTTAATCCAGCCTTATTTCTTATTACCATAAACATTATTTATGGGATATACTAAGTAGGATGTCTACTTAAACAAATTATTGACTGAAAAATAAGGTTTGTAGTAATACGAACAAAAACGCCTGAATATAAAACCCATTAACTACTTAAAATAATGTGTTTACGTTTCGGGTACAAAAATATACTTTAACAGATAGAGAAGCCGTAAGGGTCTAACGAGAGACGAACCTTTTTAAAAATGGTTAATTGTAGTATCAGTCTATATTTCTGAGATGAGGACACATGGCACAGTGGATAAAGTGGTTGGTTAGATCCAGTGACAGGACCCAAAGAGTGTGAGTTCAATACCCGGTTAAGGCGGTGGAAAACTTGAAGAGGGGAATTAACAGGAGATAACTGATGACATCCATTAGACATGACACGTGAAACTAGAACAGTCTACCCAAGCGATCGAAATAAAGGGTTCAGTTCCACCTGAAGAAGGCCGGGACGTTGTAATAAATATGGTGACAGTAGTCAGAATAATGTAAATAGTGTGGGTAATTGTACATTGCTTATTTGTAAGTACATCGGTGGCTATTACCGGGTTTACATATGTGCTGCCACCCCAAGACTAGAGGGAACCCAATATCCTTCTAATCTTCTGCCCCTGATAAAACTAAAAGGCGAATTGTTTATTTTCAGATTGGGGGGGTGTTACTTTTATTTTATTTGGAACAATTTAGAGTATTTCGGCCTCTCAAGTTTGAGTGGGTCTTTTAAATTCAATGGGAGTCACTTAAATTCATTCTCTTTCGCTACAATACGATACAATCCAAGAACGTGTTATTTTTTAATCAAATCTCAACGATTTATAATTACTATCTTGGCTATTTGAAGTTGACAGTTTTAACATAAATAGGATGTAAGTTTCAGATAATAAGTATGATGAAGTTTCTAATGAAATAAACTGGACGAATTCTCTAAACGTTAAAATTAGTTGAAGGGTTTCATGTTTTACATAAAAAAGTATCTGAAAATATATCTTTTTTATAGACACAGTGGGGGGAGGCGAACATACCTTATGAAGCCCCCCCCCCCAATTCTATTAGCCTAAGGGCCTCTCAAAGCTTAAATCCGGTCCTGTACGCGGTCAAAGAGTAAAGGCCCAAAATGGCTAAACATTAGTTTCCCAGCTCGAACGGAATATGGCGCTGGGTCGCGATTAAATTCGGAATCACACGCGCCTGTGGCAACAAAATTGTTCATTCACCCTTTGCAACTCACCTCTAGCGAATTTCAAGCATGGGCCTGGTCCTTCACCTTTTGGGAGTGGCCGATTATGGTGTACTTATTTTTATCACCATTATTAACTTTTTAAAAGAATTACACGGTTCATTATTTTCTATATAGAATATTTACATTCGGATTATTGTCCTCATCTTTGTTGTAGTTATCACAACGTTTCGAGCATTGTGCGCTCCTTTCTCAGGTGTAGATATAGGTGAGTAACTCACAGGGAATTCCGACAGGAACGCTTTATTTTATCTACGGGAGTAAACAGTTCTTGTTCCACCTCTAATGCCTATGTATCGTTCTTATTTTTATTTAGTGCTGTTCAGGTGTAGCTGGCTTAGACACTCAAGCTTTACCTAGAGAGCAAAATTGGGCAACGGAATTTAGGATGGAAAGAGATATTATTTCCAATTACTCAAGGTTTGTGTGTCCTGAAGCTGCAACCGCCAATGAAAACATTGATTATGGTGATGGATGACAGGCGATTGAATATAAATCAAATAGCCAAAGTTATTAGCAGATTCCATAAGAAAGTTGAGAATATTCTGCCCAATGTACTTGGCATTAGCAAAGTTTCTCCTCGGTGAGCGCAAAGTCTTCTGGCACAAGACAGATCAAATCACAGGAAAATTTGACGTTATTTGAGGAATATGCAGCTAGCTTCCTTGAACATTTTCTAACTCTTAGCGAGAAACACAGAAAAATCCATGCAGAGGAAACATTACTCTGACATGCTCTAAAGAAGGCCAAAGTACTTTTATCTGCAGGGAAGGTGATGGCCCCCGTCTTTAGGATGCAAAATGCATTGTGTTTATTGGTTATAAAAGCGACACCAGGATTAGAGTGTACTATGCCAACTTGTTAAGGCAGTTACGAAAGGGTGTCAAGATCAAACGGACAGAAAACTGAATAAAGTTTTTAAGAGAATACTGTAGCAGACAAGACCTTGGTTCCATTGGCTGCTCTGTATGACTGTAGCTTTGAACTAGATAATCACCCTCCCTATTCTCCTGATTTTGTTCCATCTAATTATCATCTGTTCGCCAACATGAAAAGAATGGTAACCTGTATTGCAGTAATATGACTTAATATCTGCTCTTAATGACTTTTTGACTAACTTCGAACAGTTAGATATCAGTATACCTGGAAGGAAACAATGCAGTTATTATTTTTTTTAAAAGAGCTGAAATTAATGCTTTCAAGATTTCACTGTTCTAGCTGTTCGTAGTCAGCCTATGAACTTTTCAGCCCGCCCCAGTTTAACAAAATTGAACAGAACACAGCAAGCGTTTTTGTTTTATTTTAATAATAATATCAGTTATTTTTCGGGATGTCATAAGCGATATTATTTTAATAAGAAATTCAAGGTACAAAAAATATAATTTATCTTAGAATTTCTGGGATGAGGATTCACCCATATTTACACTCTTTACATTTAGAATATTGTCCCCTTCTTTGTTGCTGCCTAGATTCCGGCCGTTGTCCACTTCGGTCTTCTTAACGTGTATAACAATTCGAGTAACCTACACAGAATTTCGAACTGAACACTTTATATAATCTAGACTGTTCAGGTTCTACTGAGCATGTCCAGAGATATCCTGTCTTATTCTTATTTTTAGCCCTCATAGCCTAGCATATGCGCTGTTTCTTTCAGATGTCTGACATTCCAGCAATACCACAGCAAAAGGAAAATGCTTCAGTGAGTGCAGTCAAGTAAGACAAGCGGCAGCTGCAGCAGCAGCAACACTGATGAGCAAGCAGGTAAGTTGGGTTTAAATCTCCAAGAACAGTGATGTTGCGTTCTGTGTTGTTTCGGGATCTCCATGCTACTCATAAAACGGTATCAACGAAAAGGGTCGTTTATTTTTGGTATTCGTTTTATTAAGAGTGTCAGTTTGGATTCTAAGCGGCAGTAGCAGGACTGCTATCACAGGAGCGTAAATTGCACGTTGACTCAGGGTCCCTCTACGGTTGGTATGAGATCCTCTGTTGAATTCGCAATCTATCACTGTCAAAATGTCTCGCCCACGTTGGCACCCCGGCTAGTTGTTGACTATTCTGGCCTTCACCTTTTGTAACAGTGGATTAAACCTTTTGTTCAAGAATTTGGTGACATAATTGTGAGTTCAATCCCTGGGCCAGACAGTGTGTACTTGGACTCATTGAAACATCTCTATCGATATTTCCAAAGTAAATGCTCACATGAGCTTCATTCGTTCGTCCTACCAGTTCAGACCTTTACAACTAGGAGTTGCCATGCTATTTCATGCCGAATCCCCCTCCGCCAAATGTAAGGATAAAGTTCCAATCAGACAGGTTTATAGAAACGAGGATGATGCTTCCTTGATCGCTAAAATCTTTAAGTCAAATGTGAGTCGTTATTTATTATTCTTTTCTTCGTAATATTACATTCATATCACACACCGTTCATCAAAATTGTTTTAACTCTAGCCTTACATTAGATGTGTTTTAGTATTTAAAAAAATCAATAAATTTACTTGGTTTAAAAAGATATTAGTACTGAATCGACTTGTCTTTTTTGAGACATTTATTTTACAATATTTTTTAATTTAGGTGTTTTATGATAATAGAATAGATATTGCTCAATCACACCGAAACATCAAAGAAGCCGTGAGTACCAAGAAGTTTTCCTGGAGTTATTCCTGGACACCGAATGCAGAAATACGTGATCCTAAATGTGCATCCGACATTATAAAAGTGGTAACGAAAATGTTCGACAGATGGATATTTAAACACTCATTCCAATGATTGATTTGGACAGTCTCTGTCACATCGCAGACGGCAAATGCTTGTTCTACATGCCATGATTGTCAGCGGGACTCACGCATCAGAATAACCGAGAGTATGTTGATGAAATATTAAAGAATGAAAATTCAAGTCATGTGTTATCATTTTCCCTGCACTCACAATTTCTTACGAAGGGGCTTAGAGCCATAGCGTATTGAAACATCGGTTCTCGTTCGATCAACGACGTTAAGCAACGTCGAGCACGGTCAGAAACTTGAAAGGTTATCGCTTGCGGATAAGAGTTGCTGTAAGCTTTGATGGGCACGTGGTGTAATGATAACGGCTCGGAATAAAAAAAAACAGACGTGTATTTTTGAATTCCAGTCGGGTTCGTTACATTCAATTTCGAGCTTGAATCCACCTCATTCCCTTCAATAACGTGTATCTGAAAATCATTATTATTTAAAAAGATTGTTCATACAGTATTCATTTCAAATAACTTACGAAAGGTTGATAATCCGTAAAAAACAAATCAATCAATCATTATAAAAGAGGTATGACATATTCATGCACAAATATACTGTTTACTTTTAGTATTATATATGCATCTAGGAATGGTTAAAATTTTGCCTGCTGAAAACGAGTTTCTGCGAGCAGTCACGTTCAGCGGAAGGTTAACAGTGATTGATTGTAAGTTGAGGAAACTGAATAATAAAACAATAAACAATGGATTATATTTCATCTAAGTTTTGATTAAAAAAGAGGTCATTAAAGTAATATTCTAAATAAATGTTCTTTTCGACTCATAACACTTTAAACTGTACAAGATGAGAAATTTGAGTAATCGGTTAAATAACACTTTGATTTCGAAAGAAACCAATCAATTGGTGATTTATCGAAATAGATTTCGGTTACTTAAGATAATGGCAATGGTAATATAAGTCGTTTCCTTCCAATGAAACATTTGGCATTCATTGACCGAGAAGCCAGAACAACTTTCGATTGCAATGCATAAAATCTTTTAGTTAAAACAATTTATCAAGAAAACAGCTTTCTCAAGTCTAGTAGCTTCTATCGCTCTTTCAAGTGCTGATAAGGTTTTCCTTCCTAACCTTTAATCTGAATTTTTGTACAATGTCAACATCATGATTATGTCATTATTTTCTCTTCGAGTAACATGTGCTATCCATTTTAGTTGCTACCGCTGTTGGTAGTCTTCAAGTTATTTGGTTTCTGTTATTTGGCACAGTTCTTTGATTGTGATTCTGTAGCGCGAGGACCCAATGTCCAAAGAGGGTGATCTTTGCCAAGACCCACAGGATTTACTCATTCAAAGCCTTTTTTCACCATTGATCCGAGGAAGCGTTTGTATGCAACTGACAGTTTAGATATTTTGAACAGGTTGGGCGGTGTTGTAGGGAAACTACCTCTAACACAGCGTATTCTATTTTCCATTTTATTTTCTATACTTAATTTGTTATAAATGATCGATGCGCTGGAGTATTTGTAGGGATTAGTATTTACTAATTTCATATCCTTAAAGATCGCATGATTAAATGAAACGCTAAAATTTACTAAAAGTAAATTGTTCAACAGATTCAACATAGATGAAAAATATTAGGTTGTGTCATAAATAATTTCCGTTTTTGAATATATTTTATTTTTATTTTTTTAACCGTTTCACCCCAAGCAAGACGGGAATGCCATTCATATGCAAGGGGTTACAGGGAGTGAAAGTGAGAGAAAAACTGAGCATAGGGTGATTGAGGAAAGGATAAAAGATGAATGAGGTTCAAGATGACGATTGAGTTTGAATTTAAATTTTTAATGATTTTTGTTTTCGTCCAGAAAAAAAATAACCTTACAACTTGGGAATAAGACCAGCATGCCAGTGTCTCTCAAATGCCTTCGAGATATTGAAAGTATATTTATCTAAATCCTAATAGACTTTTACAACAATAACTTACAATAATACATCGTCAACTGTCCACGAGAAGCGAAAGCCATGTTGCTTATCTGAAAAAAAAACCGTTACTTGGGGGCTCTAGTAGTTTGCCAAAAAGAGGTAGAAGGCTAAAAGATCGATAGATGGATCAGACAGTCCGCTTGAGTTTATTAGGGACTGGAACTACAGGAGAGTATTCTCAAAAAGCAGGAAAGAAAGACGCATCAAGATTTTTATTGTAGAGTTTCAAGAGAACTGGAACCTGTTCAGGAGCACATTTCTTAAGGACAATTACAGTGATTCCATCAGGTCCACATTCGGTAGAATGCATTGGAATAACGAAACATGCCTTCGAAAAGTGTATTAAGAAACAGACCGAATATCGTGAGAAACAAAGAAAAGTTTACTGAAAGGTTATGTACCATCATCCCTCGTCTATGGCAGTGACTGCTGGACAATCCTCTCACAGATGAAGAGGAGACTTGAAGCAACCTTAATGTGCTTCTGCAAAAGGATGCTCAGAATACCATGGACCGAACATGTGAGCAACGACGAAGTTCTAGAGAAAATGACAACGAAAAGGACACTCACACATAACATGAGGACAAGATAATTGCGGTTTCTTGGACACATAATGAGGAAGGAGGGCTTGCAAAGTGATATTGAAGGTAAGAGAGACAGAGGAAAGCAACGTACATGTCGAGCTTGGGTGAGTGGATCTGGGAGTAAGGCATAGCAGAAAAAATAAAAGACAAAAGTTATCAAGATCTACAATGCCAGGAAAATATGCAGAGTCATTATTGCTAACGTCCTGAAGGGACACGGCACTTAGAAGATCAAGGTTGTGAAATGAGAATCGTGCAACTACAGCACTTAAAGTCACTAAGACCCAAGGGGTTAATTACGGTGTAGAAAATGAGAAGACGTTCCTGAGAAGATATAAAATAAAAAGAGAACAGCATTTAATTGGAGAGAAATTAGCGATTTACGCTTCATTTAGATTTTATGCAGATGCCAGTTAACAGAAAAGCAAGAAGCTGAGGTAGAGTTTCACAGGCATTACGTGCACAAGAAGAAAATCTCTATGAATGGCAGGATGTGTGTGCGTGGGTAACGAATGCACGGCCGCAATTTGCGACGGATTTGCACCAAAATTTGCATGCACATGCTCCAAGTTAGTGGAAAGGCCAAGACCATTTCCCAAATCCCATCGATAGTAGAAATAATCGATTTTTTCATGCTTCTACGGCAGTTTTCATGTAGTTTGCGGCCATTTTCTCCTGGCCAGAGTGAGAGCCGATAGCTGGCTGCCACGAATAGGCAGGAAGATTCTATTGGCCAGCGTGAGAGCCAACAGCTGACTGACACGAATGTTAACTAGCATGCAAAAGAAAAAAATCGATAGCTGCATTCGTCACAAGTGGGAAAAATTTAAATCCGCATGGCACTCTACTCCAATTGGCTCATTCGCTTGCTTAAACTCAACGTTGATTCTGATTCTGCAGAACTGCGTTGGGTGTGAAAACGTATTTGTTGTTAACATTCTTTTTTCATTCGGTTTTTCCAGTTACGAGTCCTTTTTTAAAGCTGATCGTTTTGTTCATTTTGTTTAGTTCTTTTTTCGAAACAGATTTAATGTTTAGTATAGAGCTTAGAAAAAATTCGCAGTGTGAGATAGGCAAGAAGTAAGGCATGTAGCAAAATCAGCACGACAAAGGGCACGCCTTTAAAGTCAAGGAAGGGCAGAAATATTTTAAGTCATGTGATAGCGATTGCTGTATGAGTCGTACGATTTTTGAATCAAGCACGGGCAACGCCGGGTCATGCTGCTGGTGTTAGAATAAGAACTACGGTTATACTTAGCAATTTCAACAGTAAAATTATGGCCTAGCTGTCAATACAGTGGAGTAACGGATAGCGGCTCGGATTGAAGAATTGGTGAGCCGAGTTCGAATTCCAGTCGAATCCATTACATTCACTTATGCGATAATACCCTTGGGAAAGATATGAATCCTCTTCTTCTCCCCGCCAGCTATGGGTAAATAGAAAGACAGACCAGGTTCTATAGCCTTTGATGGCAACTGGTCTACTGCAGAAAGAAATGGCCACTTACTGCGGGACAAAATCTGCTTCGTCAGTCATGTATCAAAAGATACATGATCACCTAAGCCTGTATCACGCATAGTACATAACTGACTGACATGAAATCGAGATACCAAAGAAAACTACCATAAAATATTTATAGAGACTGTTGTCTTATAAGGCATTATATCGTGTGTGTTAGAGCGTGGGGGCGGTCGAGATATTCTAAGGGATAAGCTCGTTTTGACGAAGGAGGAGTTTAGCTCTTTGTGGCTTTGGGCGTCCGGGTGGCGGTGTCTCAATAACGATGAGGTATCACTCACCTAGCTAGTGTTGCGGAATGCCCTCTGGGTCGGCAAAAGGTTCTATGCAGCGGGGCTGACAGGCCAAAATGCGTGCATTGCGGTAGGGAGCTTTTATAGATTAAGCACAATGATGCTATATTACGTTGGTGGGAAATTAATTGAAGTTGTGATGTTAGGTCGGGCTGATAACATTACAGTTACTTTAGATTTTTGAAAAAGAATGACAAAAGGTCGTAACGGAAAGTAAAAACGGAAATATCTATTAACAGTAAGAATACAAAATATATAGTTTTCAGTAAAAGTGGCAACCCAAAGCATATTGTTCATGTTAACAGACAAATTGTTATCAAACATATCACATATACAGGGGTTGGACAAAATAATTGAAACACTTGTTAAATTCAAAGAAAATTTATTTAATATGGAGTTGGTCCTCCTTTAGCCTCACATACAGCTTTAATACGTCTAGGAATGGAATCATACACCTTCCTGACTTCATCCAGATGAATTTTCAGTCATCCTTCCATTAAAACCTTCTCCAACTCTTTAAGACACGACGGTGGGCAAGCGGCTCCTAACTAGTCGCTCCAAAATGCACCACAAATGTTCAATAATATTGGAGATTAGGGAGGCCACTCCATGTGTTCTAGCTCACTTTCATGCTCTTCATACCAATTCTTAACCACGCGAGCGGTATGTATTGGAGCATTATCGTCTTGGAAGATGCAGTCACCATCAGGGGATAAAGTCTGGGACATTGGATGAACATGATCACCCAAAATGTTCAGGTAATCTTTGCTGTTGATTCTACCATGCAGTGCAACTATTGGACCGAGACGTTTCCATCATATAGCGGCCCAAACTATCACTGATCCACCTCCATGCTTCACTGTTGGAAGGCAGTCAGGGTTGTAAGCTTCTTTGGGCTGCCTCCACACATAAACTTGCACTGAAGTTGGGAAAAGAGAAAAACTGGACTCGTCTGAGAATACGACTTGCTTCCATTGGTCTGCCGACCAGGCATTGTGATCTCATCACCAACTCAACCACTTCTGAATGTTGCGAGTGGAGAGAAGAGGTTTCCTTACGGCGGATATTCCATGATATGCAGACTTATGGAGCTCACGACGAACAGTTTTAGCAGGAACTGGACTATTCAGATGATTATTCAACTCAGCAGTCACTTTGGCCGCAGTAGTCCGATGATTTTTGCCACATTTCTTATTAATGCACGTCGGTTCCTGTCAGTAAGTTTGCAAGTCCGGCCCGAATTTCTATGCTTGCTAGAGATTTTACCCTGTTTCTTGAATTGCGTCATAGTTCTTGATATAGTAGCTCTTGAAAAACCAAATAGTTTAGCAACCTTAGTGATCGAGGCTCCTGCCATGCGAGCTCCAACAATTTGCCCATTTTCGATTTAGCTTAAATTTTACTAAATTCTAAAAATAAATATGCCAAAGACAGTAAATTAGATAAATAAACGTATTTACAATAGAGATAACCTGCAATTACGAATTTTTAGTTAAAGTTCTTAATATAATAGGTCTTTGAGATATAGGAGTGGAATTTGCACCTGTTCCAATTATTTTGTCCAACCCCTGTATCTGTTCAAGAGGTTGTAATGTTTAAAATCAGTGTTAGGCATTAAATGTCATTAAGCAAATAGCCATACCTACAAATCAATAATAACTGTTGTGGGTCAGAAAGAATTAATTCATTATTATGTAGACATTTTAAATTCCTTGGAACTTTCAGTTCTTCCACCACACACTAAAGGAAGAATCCGTTATAATCCTGTAGTGTTATTTCGATCTGCTATAGCTGTGCAATCGTACAGCACTGATCGTTAAGATGATTATGCTTATAATGCCACCCAAACCATTATCCTAGTTGGACGCAACAGAGGAAATAATACAATTTTCTCTAGAATTCTACACATACCAACAGAAGAGATTATTCGATTTGGGAGGCACGTGTTTCTGCTGTCAGTATAAAAAAAACCATATCATTTGAGGCAGTATAAATATTTTTTCAGAAGCAATCCACCGAGGTTTATAGTGCCGAATATGCTTTCATATAAAACATTTATGAGTCGATGGAAAAAAGCGGGAAATGTCAGGTTTTATTTTGCTAATACATACACACACTATCTATATTCGGACTATTGTCCTAACATTTGTCGCCATATTTATTACAACGTTTCGGCCTTTCAGTATCTGTCTATATTTCTGAGATGAGGTATTATGTGCACTATTTACATTATTCGGACTATTGTTCTCATCTTTGTCGCCATATTTATTACAACGTTTCGGCCTTTCAGTATCCGTCTATATTTCTGAGATGAGGTATTATGTGCACTATTTACATTATTCGGACTATTGTTCTCATCTTTGTCGCCATATTTATTACAACGTTTCGGCCTTTCAGTATCTGTCTATATTTCTGAGATGAGGTATTATGTGCACTATTTACATTATTCGGACTGTTGTTCTCATCTTTGTCGCCATATTTATTACAACGTTTCGGCCTTTCAGTATCTGTCTATATTTCTGAGATGAGGTATTATGTGCACTATTTACATTATTCGGACTATTGTTCTCATCTTTGTCGCCATATTTATTACAACGTTTCGGCCTTTCAGTATCTGTCTATATTTCTGAGATGAGGTATTATGTGCACTATTTACATTATTCGGACTATTGTTCTCACCTTTGTCACCATATTTATTACAACGTTTCGGCCTTTCAGTATCTGTCTATATTTCTGAGATGAGGTATTATGTGCACTATTTACATTATTCGGACTATTGTTCTCATCTTTGTCGCCATATTTATTACAACGTTTCGGCCTTTCAGTATCTGTCTATATTTCTGAGATGAGGTATTATGTGCACTATTTACATTATTCGGACTATTGTTCTCATCTTTGTCGCCATATTTATTACAACGTTTCGGCCTTTGAGTATCTGTCTATATTTCTGAGATGAGGTATTATGTAAACTATTTCCATTATCCGGACTATTGTTCTCATCGTTGTCGCCATATTTATTACAACGTTTCGGCCTTTCAGTATCTGTCTATATTTCTGAGATGAGGTATTATGTGCACTATTTACATTATTCGGACTATTGTTCACATCGTTGTCGCCATATTTATTACAACGTTTCGGCCTTTGAGTATCTGTCTATATTTCTGAGATGAGGTATTATGTGCACTATTTACATTATTAAGACTATTGTTCTCATCGTTGTCGCCATATTTATTACAACGTTTCGGCCTATCAGTATCTGTCTATATTTCTGAGATGAGGTATTATGTGCACTATTTACATTATTCGGACTATTGTTCTCATCGTTGTCGCCATATTTATTACAACGTTTCTGCCTTTGAGTATCTGTCTATATTTCTGAGATGAGGTATTATGTGCACTATTTACATTATTCGGATTATTGTTCTCATCGTTGTCGCCATATTTATTACAACGTTTCTGCCTTTGAGTATCTGTCTATATTTCTGAGATGAGGTATTATGTGCACTATTTACATTATTCGGACTATTGTTCACATCGTTGTCGCCATATTTATTACAACGTTTCTGCCTTTCAGTATCTGTCTATATTTCTGAGATGAGGTATTATGTGCACTATTTACATTATTCGGACTATTGTTCTCATCGTTGTCGCCATATTTATTACAACGTTTCTGCCTTCAGTATCTGTCTATATTTCTGAGATGAGGTATTATGTACACTATTTACATTATTCGGACTATTGTTCTCATCTTTGTCGCCATATTTATTACAACGTTTCGGCCTTTCAGTATCTGTCTATATTTCTGAGATGAGGTATTATGTGCCCTATTTACATTATTCGGACTATTGTTCTCATCGTTGTCGCCATATTTATTACAACGTTTCGGCCTTTCAGTATATGTCTATATTTCTGAGATGAGGCATTATGTGCACTATTTACATTATTCGGACTATTGTTCTCATCGATGTCGCCATATTTATTACAACGTTTCTGCCTTCAGTATCTGTCTATATTTCTGAGATGAGGTATTATGTGCAGTATTTACATTATTCGGACTATTGTTCTCATCGTTGTCGCCATATTTATTACAACGTTTCGGCCTTTGAGTATCTGTCTATATTTCTGAGATGAGGTATTATGTGAACTATTTACATTATCCGGACTATTGTTCTCATCGTTGTCGCCATATTTATTACAACGTTTCGGCCTTTCAGTATCTGTCTATATTTCTGAGATGAGGTATTATGTGCACTATTTACATTATTCGGACTATTGTTCTCATCGTTGTCGCCATATTTATTACAACGTTTCTGCCTTTGAGTATCTCTCTATATGTCTGAGATGAGGTATTATGTGCACTATTTACATTATTCGGACTATTGTTCTCATCGTTGTCGCCATATTTATTACAACTTTCTGCCTTTCATTATCTGTCTATATTTCTGAGATGAGGTATTATGTGCACTATTTACATTGTTCGGACTATTGTTCTCATCGTTGTCGCCATATTTATTACAACGTTTCGGCCTTTCATTATCTGTCGATATTTCTGAGATGAGGTATAATGTAAACTATTTACATTATTCGGATTATTGTCCTCATCTTTGTTGACATATTTATTACAACGTTTCGGCCTTTCAGTATCTGTCTATATTTCTGAGATGAGGTATTATGTGAACTATTTACATTATTCGGACTATTGTTCTCATCGTTGTCGCCATATTTATTACAACGTTTCGGCCTTTCAGTATCTGTCTATATTTCTGAGATGAGGTATTATGTGCACTATTTACATTATTCGGACTATTTTTCTCAGCGTTGTCGCCATATTTATTACAATGTTTCTGCCTTCAGTATCTGTCTATATTTCTGAGATGAGGTATTATGTACACTATTTACATTATTCGGACTATTGTTCTCATCGTTGTCGCCATATTTATTACAACGTTTCTGCCTTCAGTATCTGTCTATATTTCTGAGATGAGGTATTATGTGCAGTATTTACATTATTCGGAATATTGTTCTCATCGTTGTCGCCATATTTATTACAACGTTTCGGCCTTTGAGTATCTGTCTATATTTCTGAGATGAGGTATTATGTAAACTATTTACATTATCCGGACTATTGTTCTCATCGTTGTCGCCATATTTATTACAACGTTTCGGCCTTTCAGTATCTGTCTATATTTCTGAGATGAGGTATTATGTGCACTATTTACATTATTCGGACTATTGTTCTCATCGTTGTCGCCATATTTATTACAACGTTTCTGCCTTTGAGTATCTGTCTATATGTCTGAGATGAGGTATTATGTGCACTATTTACATTATTCGGACTATTGTTCTCATCGTTGTCGCCATATTTATTACAACTTTCTGCCTTTCATTATCTGTCTATATTTCTGAGATGAGGTATTATGTGCACTATTTACATTATTCGGACTATTGTTCTCATCGTTGTCGCCATATTTATTACAACGTTTCGGCCTTTCATTATCTGTCTATATTTCTGAGATGAGGTATAATGTAAACTATTTACATTATTCGGATTATTGTCTTCATCTCTGTTGCCATATTTATTACAACGTTTCGGCCTTTCAGTATCTGTTTATATTTCTGAGATGAGGTATTATGTGCACTATTTACATTATTCGGATTATTGTCCTCATCTTTGTCGCCATATTTATTACAACGTTTCGGTCTTTCATTATCTGTCTATATTTCTGAGATGAGGTATTATATACACTATTTACATTATTCGTACTATTGTCTTCATCTTTGTCGCCATATTTATGACAACATTTCGGTCTATCAGTTTCTGTCTATATTTCTGAGATGAGGTATTATGTACACTATTTACAGTATTCGTACTATTGTCCTCATCTTTGTCGCCATATTTATGACAACATTTCAGCCTTTCAGTATCTGCCTATATTTCTGAGATGAGGTATTATGTACACTATTTACAGTATTCGTACTATTGTCCTCATCTTTGTCGGCATATTTATTACAACGTTTCGGCCTTTCAGTATCTGTCTATATTTCTGACATGAGGTATTATGTACACTATTTACATTATTCGGACTCTTATCCTCATCTTTGTTGCCATATCATTACAAAGATTTTGCCTTTGAGTATCTGTCTATATGTCTGAGATGAGGTATTATGTGCACTATTTACATTATTCGGACTATTGTTCTCATCGTTGTCGCCATATTTATTACAACTTTCTGCCTTTCATTATCTGTCTATATTTCTGAGATGAGGTATTATGTGCACTATTTACATTATTCGGACTATTGTTCTCATCGTTGTCGCCATATTTATTACAACGTTTCGGCCTTTCATTATCTGTCTATATTTCTGAGATGAGGTATAATGTAAACTATTTACATTATTCGGATTATTGTCTTCATCTCTGTTGCCATATTTATTACAACGTTTCGGCCTTTCAGTATCTGTTTATATTTCTGAGATGAGGTATTATGTGCACTATTTACATTATTCGGATTATTGTCCTCATCTTTGTCGCCATATTTATTACAACGTTTCGGTCTTTCATTATCTGTCTATATTTCTGAGATGAGGTATTATATACACTATTTACATTATTCGTACTATTGTCTTCATCTTTGTCGCCATATTTATGACAACATTTCGGCCTATCAGTTTCTGTCTATATTTCTGAGATGAGGTATTATGTACACTATTTACAGTATTCGTACTATTGTCCTCATCTTTGTCGCCATATTTATGACAACATTTCAGCCTTTCAGTATCTGCCTATATTTCTGAGATGAGGTATTATGTACACTATTTACAGTATTCGTACTATTGTCCTCATCTTTGTCGGCATATTTATTACAACGTTTCGGCCTTTCAGTATCTGTCTATATTTCTGACATGAGGTATTATGTACACTATTTACATTATTCGGACTCTTATCCTCATCTTTGTTGCCATATCATTACAAAGATTTTGCCTTTCAGTATCTGTCTATATTTCTGAGATGAGGTATTATGTACACTATTTACATTATTCGGACTATTGTCCTCATCTTTGTCGCCATATTTATTACAACGTTTCGGTCATTCATTATCTGTCTATATTTCTGAGATGAGGTATTATGTACACTATTTACATTATTCGGACTACTGTCTTCATCTTTGTCGCCATATTTATGACAACATTTCGGCTTATCAGTATCTGTCTATATTTCTGAGATGAGGTATTATGTACACTATTTACAGTATTCGTACTATTGTCCTCATCGTTGTCGCCATATTTATTACAACTTTCTGCCTTTCATTATCTGTCTATATTTCTGAGATGAGGTATTATATGCACTATTTACATTATTCGGACTATTGTTCTCATCGTTGTCGCCATATTTATTACAACGTTTCGGCCTATCAGTATCTGTCTATATTTCTGAGATGAGGTATTATGTGCACTATTTACATTATTAGGACTATTGTCCTCACCTTTGTCGCCATATTTATTACAACGTTTCGGTCTTTCATTATCTGTCTATATTTCTGAGATGAGGTATTATGTACACTATTTACATTATTCGGACTATTGTCTTCATCTTTGTCGCCATATTTATGACAACATTTCGGCCTATCAGTTTCTGTCTATATTTCTGAGATGAGGTATTATGTACACTATTTACATTAATCGGACTATTGTCTTCATCTTTGTCGCCATATTTATGACAACATTTCGGCTTATCAGTATCTGTCTATATTTCTGAGATGAGGTATTATGTACACTATTTACAGTATTCGTACTATTATCCTCATCGTTGTCGCCATATTTATTACAACTTTCTGCCTTTCATTATCTGTCTATATTTCTGACATGAGGTACAATGTAAACTATTTACATTATTCGGATTATTGTCCTCATCTTTGTTGCCATATTTATTACAACGTTTCGGCCTTTCAGTATCTGTTTATATTTCTGAGATGAGGTATTATGTGCACTATTTACATTATTCGGATTATTGTCCTCATCTTTGTCGCCATATTTATTACAACGTTTTGGCCTTTCAGTATCTGTCTATATTTCTGAGATGAGGTATTATGTGCACTATTTACATTATTCGGACTATTGTCCTCACCTTTATCGCCATATTTATTACAACGTTTCGGTCTTTCATTACCTGTCTATATTTCTGAGATGAGGTATTATGTGCACTATTTACATTATTCGGACTATTGTCCTCACCTTTGTCGCCATATTTATTACAACGTTTCGGTCTTTCATTATCTGTCTATATTTCTGAGATGAGGTATTATGTACACTATTTACAGTATTCGTACTATTGTCCTCATCTTTGTCGCCATATTTATGACAACATTTCAGCCTTTCAGTATCTGTCTATATTTCTGAGATGAGGTATTATGTACACTATTTACAGTATTCGTACTATTGTCCTCATCTTTGTCGGCATATTTATTACAACGTTTCGGCCTTTCAGTATCTGTCTATATTTCTGACATGAGGAATTATGTACACTATTTACATTATTCGGACTATTATCCTCATCTTTGTTGCCATATCATTACAAAGATTTGGCCTTTCAGTATCTGTCTATATTTCTGAAATGAGGTATTATGTACACTATTTACATTATTCGGAATATTGTCCTCATCTTTGTCGCCATATTTATTACAACGTTTCGGTCTTTCATTATCTGTCTATATTTCTGAGATGAGGTATTATGTACACTATTTACATTATTCGGACTATTGTCTTCATCTTTGTCGCCATATTTATGACAACATTTCGGCCTATCAGTATCTGTCTATATTTCTGAGATGAGGTATTATGTACACTATTTACAGTATTCGTACTATTGTCCTCATCTTTGTCGCCATATTTATGACAACATTTCAGCCTTTCAGTATCTGTCTATATTTCTGAGATGAGGTATTATGTACACTATTTACAGTATTCGTACTATTGTCCTCATCTTTGTCGGCATATTTATTACAACGTTTCGGCCTGTCAGTATTTGTCTATATTTCTGACATGAGGTATTATGTACACTATTTACATTATTCGGACTATTATCCTCATCTTTGTTGCCATATCATTACAAAGATTTGGCCTTTCAGTATCTGTCTATATTTCTGAGAGGAGGTATTATGTACAGTATTTTCATTATACGGACTCTCATCCTCATCTTTGTTGCCATATTTATTACAACGTTTCGGCCGTTGTACTTTCCGGCCTTCTTCAGGTACTCAAGGAGACATGGCACAGTGGATAAAGGCGTTAGTTAGATCCAGTGACAGGAGCGAAAGAGTGTAACTTCAATACCAGGTTAAGGCAGTGGAGAACTTGGAGATAGCAGGATAACTGACGTCCATTAGACATGCCATGTGGAACTAGAATAGTCTAACACAGCGATCGAAATAAAAACTTCAGTTCGACTTTCCAACCACCTGAAGAAGGCCGGTGCGTACAACGGCCGAAACGTTGTGATGAATATGGCAACAAAGATGAGGATGATAGTTCGAGCAATGTAAATAGTGTACATACATACACATATAACCGACTATATATATATATATATATATATATATATATATATATATATATATATATATATATATATATATATGAAGAAATATAGTCTTAAAGTGTGCTATATTTATGGGATAAAGTGCTCAATATCAGAGATAGAGCGTGTGTAAATATAAAAGTGAACATCGAAGTCAATACTTAGAGGCGACAGTCTGTTTCATGGTAGATGCAATCGTCAAGCAACTAGTGTTGTTATTTTTCTCGGTTATTTATATATACGGGTCAGTGGTGCATTGTGTGTAGTCTATTTTGGCGGTTATTTTTACCAGAAGTCGTTTATTTGTTTATTGATTTATTTGTGTCAAATTATTTTGCTTGTTTTTATTTAATTTTATTTTTATTTTTTATCTTATATATAAATTTATTTATTTATTTTATTTTGATCGGTGTTTTTATTAACGTAGTAAAATTTCTTTATATAGCTTATTGTGGGTAGTCTATTATGGCCGGTAAGGAAGTCGTTTATTTGCTTATTTATTTGGGTTAAATTGGTTTGCTTGTTTTTATTCATTTTAATTTTTTATCTTATATATTTATTTATTTAGTTATTATTTTTTTTATTTTGGTCAATGTTTTTTTTATTAACGTAATAAAAATTTGTTTATATAGCTTATTTAATAGTTTTGTTTTTGTTTGTCTACACGTATGAGTGTGTATGTATATATATATGTGTATATAATTGTTTTTGTTGTATATATATATATATATATATATATATATATATATATATATATATATATATAGCAATCCTTCTTTTATGCATATTTCCCGGGATGCAATGGACCAGGAATATTTTGTAAGATTTCTATTCAATTTTTTCAGTGTTCTAACAGTCTTTTCTTCTCTGAGGACTCAGAGTTTGTAGAAATTTTCCCTAGTGATTATTACTGAAACACTTTCGGCTAATTATTTTGCCAATTCCTAATGGTCCGTTGTTGACTTGGTTAATTTTTTGTTTATTATCTTGGCATTTATTTGGTTGACATGTGGGAGCACATTTACGCTGTTAGACATTAAAAACTTTTTGGCTGCTCATTTAGCCTTCCTTAGTGCTTGTTATAGAATAGGTTTTTGGATATATTACTCACTTCACCCCCATCCATCCAAAATCCACGAAAAACACAAGTTGCTACTGAGCTTAGTTACTGAATTACGTTTACCCAATTTAACTACGAATTGATGAGACCTAGCCGCCAACCTAGTACCGCGCTTAAATTCATAAACTCTCGGTACCATAGAGAATAGTTGATCCAAACAATTACAATTTTATAGAAAAGAAACAGGGAAGTTACATCACAAGAATCTATACACACACACACATATATACTTGACTATATATATATATATATATATATATATATATATATATATATATATATATATATATTGTCATTCACAGACAGTACTGTTTCGCTGTATGACAGCTCCTCAGTGCGACTAGACTTCCGAATGCCTCAAGCCAGGATTGAAACACAACTAATTTGGTGTCAGCCAGAGCTATCTTCACTCGGTAGATTTACACAACTAAATCTAGCGTATTGTCTTTACAAATGTAAACGAATGCCAATCAGCCAAAGTGCTCCATTCATTTTACTGAAGAGCTTTGCATTAGTGCAGGTGGATGTTGGTTATAGAATTAGCTTATCACTCAACAGTGCTCAATTGAAATGTATTTTCAAGAGCTATACGTTTATATATATACGTATATATATATATACACACACACACACGCGCGCACACACACACACACACACACACACACACACACACACACACACACACACACACACACACACACATATATATATATATACACTCATACATGTAGATAGACATATAGACTGACAGAGATATGGCGTGGTATCGAAAAGGTTTACAGAATAAACAAAATGGAAACGTTTGTGAATTCTAACAAATATTTAACTTTTTTTACCTCGCTGATGCGAATGCGATGTAAGCATGGCGTCTAAATGGCAGCCATTTTGAAAATTTTGTTTTCTTTGGTAGGCGATGATTGTTGGTGAGTTCAAATGAGGAAAACGTGGACAAATCGATCTGCTTTTACTACATAAGTTGTTTCAGCAGGTGCGACAGAAAGCTGTTGTCCTATTTACACCCTTGACAGGCCTCCGTCCTGTTTGTGTGTGTACGTGTGTTTGATCGCTATTAGAATGGCCATTGCAAGCAAATCGGTAAACAGTATTGTTTTTTTCAATGATTTTATATTCTTCAGATATTACGTACCCATGTCGTAATAAATCAATATATTTTTTTATAATTGCATGAATTTGATACGAAGGAAAGAGTCGGTGAAACTACCCAGCACCGAAAAAGCAAAAAACAACGCCTTCTCTTAAATATCAAGTAAAATGTTTTACTAATTGATTCCTGGTAATTAACAAATTTGTCTTAATTAATCCAGTTACGAGTTAATTTGCTCAGTTTTTCCACATTTTTCCCCAGAAGTCAAGCAAGTTCTGTCAAAGCTGAATGTGAACGGGAATAAATTGGAAGGTGAGATAAAAGAAAAAAAAACTGAGAGTGTTGAACAAAGGGCTTCGTGGGTGATTTTTAAAAGAATCGATAATATTTATTTCTTAAAATAAAATAAACCGGATTTTCGAGCCCATAAAAAAAAAAGTTTCAATATATTTTTAATATTATGATGAGACGCTGCCTCCCTTATAAACGCTGCTATTAAATGAAAAGAGAAAATAGTAGAAATTATTAAACACAACAAATATTCACGCAACAAAATTGACTGCAGGGAAAAATAAGAAAATTATCATTCTATTTTAGCACCAAAAGATTTAAAAACGTCAAACGTTCTTTAAATGTACTCTCAAGTTATATATATATATATATATATATATTTATATATATATATATATATATATATATAATGATATAATGAGCACAGATGTCAACAACAGGCGACAGTGTTTCATGAATGAACGACATCTTTCTGGCCTGAAGTTAGCATTAAAGCATGATGTTGACCTCAGTTAGCTCACACTTTATCTCTGACACTGAGAACTTTTACCCATAAATGTAAATATTAACATAACTTATATATATATATATATATATATATATATATATATATATATATATATGTATATATATGTATATATATATATAGAGAGAGAGAGACAGAGACAGTGAGAGACAGATAAATAGCAAGACAGACTGGGTTTTATAGCCTGGGATGGCAACTATTCTAGGAGAAGGACAACTCTGAATGCAAAACCTGCTAAGGATCGCTTGGGGACATTATGGCACATGGTGTACCAGGTTTTTGTATTCGGCTCTTCAAAAAAGTGTGCTTGGTTTTGCATAAAATCTTCACCACTATACTGATAATATTAATGGTCAACATATATACAATTAAGTAATTCATTGAGTCTGAAAGAAACCTATGCAGAAAGCACTGGACGGCCGTTTCGTCCTATATTTGGCACTCATCAGCAGTGGGTATCCGCTACCGAGAATTGAAACCCTGACAGTTAGGTCGTCAAGCAAACACCATACCAACTGTTCCAACGGGCCTCGGTGACGAAGCGATAGCAAATCAGACTCAATATAGCGCCGCTCGCTCACTTACAATTCTCGGTAGTGGATGCGCATTGCTGATGAGTCCCAAATATAAGACGAAACGGCCGTCCAGTGCTTTCTGCATTCTGTTGAGGTTTCTTTCAGACTCAATGAATTACTTAATTATAATTTTCAAATCCTCCTAACAATTTCTATCATATGTATATCATTGCTTGTTCCAGCTTCTAATGCTTCAGTTTGAGCGGCTTGGTGATAGTAGTCGTGGCTCCAGGGTCACAGTCATATGGTTACAGAGACCTTCAGTTGAGTTCTACCACGGAATATCTGCATTCTGTAGAGGTTTCTTTCAGACACAATGAATTACTTAATTGTAATTATCAAATCCTCCTTACAATTTCTATCATATATATATATATATATATATATATATATATATATATATATATATATATATACGAATTCCCAAGAGAATAAAATCCAGGTAGAACTCAATGTCCAGGACAGAGTTGCTGACCATGTTCACCATAATCTATGAATATAGAATCCAGCGCAGTACGTAATCTGTTCAATGAAACAAAGTTAAAGATTAACACTCACGAGTCAGACACTCTACTGAATGTGACTATATCGCCAATGCCACCAGCAGCTGTTCCGTAATTCTTCAGTCTTCGATATCAAAGGCTGGCCGTGCATATTCAGGAAAAACATGGCCGCCTTTTATACACGTCGCTGAATATTTTTAGCCTTCTGATTGGTTAAATATACTATTGGTGAACTATAAAATGAGTCAGCTCATTTTGGCCGGCTCACTAGTCCCCCACGGTACCCAAAAACTCCAACAAGAGTAAAAATATAATATAAAAGGCTCAAACACTAACATTCCATGTTTATAATTTATTACATTGGAATCGTAATCAAGATCCAAATCATCAGACCTACAAATTCAAAAAAAATAATTTGGATCGTCATTACGATTCCAATGTTATAAATTATAACCAAGGCACCGTTTCAGGTGGACATAGGAGAGGACGGTAACCTAAAAACTGGTTGGACAATGTCAAACAATGAACATGTATGGCTATACCAGAATTGCTAATGGCTGCCGTCGATAGACAGTTGTGGAGGAGATCTGGTGTCGCTTCTGCATTCGGATACCCCCCCCACGTTATGATTACAAAATGCCATGATGACGATATGTATATGTATTTGTAATGTCTACCTTGAGGTTTATCCTAGTTATGTCATTAAGTAGTTCTTGTAAGCCATCTGCTGATTCTGATATTAGTAGAATTTCGACAACAAATCCGAAATAAAACAAAATTAATGTCCAATTTCGAAAAAGACTATGAGAATAGTGTACCAAGAATTGTAGCGCTACAGGATCATATCTACTTAAGTCAGATAATAAAATTCAAGAAAGACCGTGAAAAGGAAATAAAATAACGTTTAACGATAGGTTGGAAAGCCTTTCATTATAGCAGACACAACGGGAATCACCATAGCAATATATTTAAAACGTAATGTATGTAGAATATCAGCAGTGTTATACTGGGGGAAAGTTGGCATATCATAAAATGGTTTGAACACAAATTTAGAAACTCATAAAATCCAATAGAAACATCAATGCTTGTAATAGCAAGAAGAAACAGAATGAGAGTAACAAAATACTGTTGCGAACGGGAAAATTCCCTACCCAATAAAAAGAGTGCTTATTTATTGTTAATACAAATTAACAGTTGTGGCACAAGGCCAAAGGGGAAGTGAGGAAAAGGATGGGCTATATTAACTATGCTAAACGTAGCTAATCGGATTCATGACGCCTTCAGCCATTGCAATTTACTCATTCACCACAAGAACTCAACCGACATGTCCCACAATGCTTCATATTCACAGGGAGCCGACAAAAACACCCATGGTTTAAAAATGTGATCACATATAAAAATGTCTCTTTTTTTCTTATAAAAATAATTAAAAAACTTGCAATAATATAATGAGGAAAGATTGGATGAACCCCAAAACGAAAATAAAATATAACAAAACATTTAAACTAAAAAAAATAACGTATGTTATTGGGACCCCTCCATCCCTCAAAATATAGGGGTAGCAAATAAGCAGAATTAAGAAGCTCGCTTGCTGAAGGCAGGGCAGAAGCAGAAATATGTTACGGGGGTGGAGAAATATCCAAGGTTGATCCAGAGGAGAAAAAACATGAATTATAACAAAAGAGAATACCGGAAGAAAGCAGGGAATAACAATTACTCACAATAACTAGGTAAGCAAGAGAGTATAGCTTACCTAGGGGATGGGTCCGCGCTCCCCCGCCAATAGCCAAGAAGAATAAAATGAGTTCGTGTCCTGTACACAGTTTGCCGATATTTATCCTCACCGACTATCGCGTTCTATGTCTAAATTTGCATCCTCAATAAAAGCCGTTCATTTTCTTGGCGACGCGGGTATTTTGGTGTTCGTCAGCGAGAATGATTTCGCTGTGTTAGAATCGTCGAACTGGATTTTGTTTAACCTACATTATTTTGCATCGTGAACTTTTGACGTTGGATCTCTGTGATTTCTAATTTCTATACTGTTCGTTTTTCCTGCTTTTTTGCATTTGTGAGATTGGATTCGGGTTTTTTTCAACGCCATTGTTGATTAGGGCGTTTAAACAGATTCAGATACGAAGAGATATCGACAAAATATTTCGCTTTGTTTAAATTCACGGCACAAAGTTCTTCAAATATGTTCATTCTTTTTAATTCACCTCTCTTGAATAATATCCTTTTTTTAAATTTCTTCAAACACCGATTCCCATACGATCACCAAAGTTAAGCAACATCGAACCTGGTCAATGCCTACATGCTTGACCACTTAGGAATACCAAGAACTGGAAGCTTGGATGTGCCGGTGGTTAATGGATAATGGTTGAGGTCTGAGTTTCAATTTCAGTTACGCAGGTTGGTTGAAAATCGCTGGTTTAGATCGAAGTTGTTTGATGGAAACTCAGTAAACAGTAAAAATAATAGTTTAATATGTCACTTACAAAATCATGTAGACATATATCTCAATCCTTTATTTGACATTCGATACACTGGTCAGAAAGGCTCTCATGAAAATACTGGTCGATAAGTCACATGATTTTTTTCTTTTATTAACAGGTCAGATTTTTCCGGTGTTAACCATTTCCGATACCATCTGGGGGATTACCTCCCTTTCTTGCTAAAGAATGGAATGGGAAAAAAATATAAATTTCGATTTTATCTAGGTCCCACTCCACATTTCACCTCAAGGTTCTAGAGTCCTTGTATATCAGGTCCCGTGAGCCTTCCCTTTGTAAACAAATGGAATGCTTATTGGGTTTGAATGTTATTGGTCTCTAGTTTCTTCATATTTTCCCCCATTCCTTTCGTTAATTTAATTTACACGCTTTTATATTTTTATATCCCAGAAAAATAAACTTGATAAATCCGGTTGTTTTTTTTTTTTAGCTTTTGTAAAAATGCAATATAAATTTTGCCTTTTCCTCGCTAATATATATATATATATATATATACATATATATATATATATATATATATATATATATATATATATATATATATAGTTAAATTTCCAGATCTGGGAATTTAACTATATTGTCGACATGGAAAAAAAAACAAAAAAAAAATCTCTTACTATAAATGTAATTTACATTAACCAGAAAAAAAGGCTTGGACAGAAGCGTCTATGTTTTTAAATTTGGTTTTTAATGTAACTATAACAACAGAGATATTTCGATTTCATTTTTGCCTTGAAAAAGTCGGAAGACGAAACGCGTCGGCAAAATCTAAGATTTTTCCAATTGTCATTTTATACCAATAATAAATTATACCAACATATATATACATATATATATATATATATATATATATATATATATATATATATATATATATATGTATATATATGCATGTATTTATTATATATATAAAGTATATTGAATAATTCTAACAAACCGACTCTTCTCAAATGCCCCTGACAGTCTTTCAAAGGAACTTTACCCATGCGATTAAGAAATCATCGCACACGCACATTAATTTACCCATTATTGCATCAGTTTTATTTAGTCTGCTACGGCAATAAAATATGTTGTTAATTTACTCCAACCGAGAAATAAACTGAGCAGCGGATTGGCGCGCATGCCAGAAGAGACGCACGATGAAACAAACGGTAAACTTCCACTCGTTGCTTAGTCGAAAACAAGCTAGAAGTTGTGGCTCTCTACGAATATCTCTGGGTGATGAGCGGTTTCGGACGCCGAAAAGCACGGCGTTAGCTACTATTCGGATACAAGTGTTAAAGTTCAGTGATGCAAAATACCGTATCCGTATTTTAGTCATATTTAAACTCCGTTATAGGCAAACCAATTATAATGACGAATGGATCATCCCGACGACTAATCACATGTGGCAGTTAAGAAGAAATTTAGAATACAATAACATTTTTTAAAGCAATTCACTCCAAGCAAGGCAGGAGTGCCATAAGCACTCAAGGGTTTACAGGGGATTGAGGACAAGAGTAAAGGCGAGTGTTTGAGGAAAGGATACATAGAAGGACGGGGAACAAGATCAAGGTAACAGAAGATGTCGATTCATATTGCACTTGTATAATTGAAGAGTATAGTTGTCAGGGAAGCAAGCAAGAGGAAGGGAATGCCACAGTCGAGAAGTGCGAGAGAAGAAGCTGTTTGAGTAGAAGAGACGGTTACATTTAACTGTTTCGATAGTGAAAGAATGGGACCGAGATGCCAGCCTAATAGCTCGCTCAAATTCATGCAGTCTGTGCAAGAGACAGAGGGAAGCCATGACACTTCTTTGAGAAAGCGACTGTAGACGAGATGCCAGATCAGGACCTACTTGATAAGATCCAGAGACGGATATGCAATGTAATTGGCCCTGATCTGTCATCTCGTCTGCAGTCGCTCTGTCACAGACGCGCTTTACAAATACTTTCACGGTAATTGCTCCGCCTTCGCCTCATGAATTTAAACGTCCTACGAGGCTGACATCCCGTTCCCACCCCTTCACCGTTGAAACTGTTAGATGTATACGTCTCTTCTACTCCAATAGCTTCATGTCTCGCACATCTCGCCTGTGGAACTCCCTTCCTTATTCCTGTTTCCCTGACAAATACAATCTCCAACTATTTAGGTGTAACGTCAATCGACATCTCCAGTTGCCTTGATCTATCCACTTCCCTTCTCCACATCCTTTCACCTTTCATTCCTATCTGCACTCGCTCCAAATCTTCTGTAACCCCCTTGCTTTGATCGATTCACTATCTTTCTCCCCATCCTCTCCTTTACCACTCCTATCTGCTCTTCCTCCAAACCTTCTGTAACCCCTTGCGTGCTAGTGGCCTCCAGCCTTGCTTGGGGTGATAAGTTTAAAAAAAAAAAAAAAAATATTCGTCTCTGGATTTTGTCGAGGACCTCGAGATGTACAGCGGGTCACCAGATCATATATGACGGCAATATTCCATACAAGAATTGATGAGTGATTTATAGATTTGCAGGATGAACTCAGACGACATATCTTCATTTTTACACAGCAGTAGCAACGTACCCGTTCCTCATACAGAACAAAAATCCGAGAGCCGAGTTCTAATTCCAGTTGAGTTTGTTCCATTCCTTCCATTCATTTACTCCCAGAAACCATTGCGGAAATTCGGAGTCCATCTCTTCCCTCTCCCCAGCTATGGTTTATATAGTAGGACAGATATCTCAAAAAATATTATTTATAAAGAATTGTTAATACAATATTCGCTTACAAATATAATTATTCTTACGATCCAAAATGCAACCCGGCTTTAAATAACCTGCATAAGGTTGATAAACCATAAAAAATAATCAACCAAGATTTGATCGCTGCAAAAACTTTAATGGGGAAAACTTTCTCGAATTAAAACTTAATTCAAGATGTCATCCAAAATCTTTTCACGTGAAGACCCGCGGTACTTTGCTTAAATAGTATCGAAATGCTGCCTGTCGTGTGGCAAAACGTCACAGCAAATGATAGTGAATGTATAATTGAATAAAATTTAATTGTACTTTAATTATTTGAAGAATAAACAAAAACATTAATTATTTATGATTCAATCTAATTGTTATAAAATGGCAGTAATAATGCAGAGTGTATCGACCCATATTGTTGCGACCAAAAAGCAACAGCAATATAAAGAGATTAAAAATGGTAAAAAAAAATATTGTAATATTTAAGTAGGTATCGAGGCTTAGCGTTGGGACAAAAATAAATAAAAGGTAAAAAAACAAAAAAATAAAAAACAATAATATAATGAACTTAGTAAAAATATAAATCATAATATAATTGTAATTTCTCAGAATTCTGGGGAGAAAGGTAACAAGAAAAGAATTGAGTACATTTCCGATCTCAACAGTTCCCAACTATTTATGCTTGTGATACAACTAGTTACTCCTGTCTTAATAGCAAAGTAGATAGGTCCAACAAAGTAAAACAGGCGCTTATCTAAAAAATGACTTCCAATCAGTTGTTAACTGGGGCAAGAAATGCCTTGTAAATTTTAACGGTCCATAAGTGATTGTCATCCTTTAAGTAACTTAGAGAAACATGTTTGAGGCTAACCTCCAGGAGAGCAACTCTTGATCTCACTTTTTCCACTGACATAAAATAATTATATAGAATCACTTGCTCGGTTTGTTGCTAAAAAGCTTGATTCACCTGTATTGTAGCAGATAATTTTTCTCGACAGAATCCAACTTGTACATTTATAAAACTGCCATTCGTCCGTGCATTGAATATTACTGTAATATCTGGTCTGGTGACCCTGCTATATCTCGAGATTCTCGACAAGAAGGGTCCGCAATATTACTGGTTCTGGCCTGACACTTCGACTTCAGTCATAGTACCACTGCTGTATGCTAGCTTTCCTCTGATCTATAAATATTTTCATTGTGGTTGTTCTAAGGGAATCTTCTCCTTGGTACCGGGGCCACAGTAATTTAAATGTAACGTTTGAAATAGCATGATGTAATCGTGTGTAGAATTTCTTTTCTCGCACTTCTTGCCTGTAGAAATCCCTTCCAATTTCTTGCTTCCATGTCGCCCACAATCTTCAAAAATTTAAATACAACGTCACTCGCTATCTTCTGTCTTTCTGAAATCTGTTTTTCATGGTCCTTTCACCCCAATAAAGTTTTCTCTTTCTCTTTGACTCCCAGTAAAACCCCTAGCGTCTTAGCGGCATTCTCGCCGTCTTCTATCTTCTTGAAACCTGTTCTTTTATTGTCCTTTCTCCTCGCTAAAGTCTTCTCATTGTCTTTCATTCCCAGTAATCCCTTGTGTCTTAGTGACATTATCGCCATCTTCTGTCTTCCTGAAACCTGTTCTTTTATTGTCCTTTCCCCTCGCTAAAGTCTTCTCATTGTCTTTCATTCCCAGTAATCCCTTGTGTCTTAGTGACATTATCGCCATCTTCTGTCTTCCTGAAACCTGTTCTTTTATTGTCCTTTCTACTCACTAAAGTCTTCCCATTCTCCTTCACTCTTAGTAAGACTTTGCGTCTTAGTGGTATTATAGCCATCTTCTATTTTCCTGAAACCTGTTCTGTTATTGTCCTTTCTCCTCACGAAAGTCTTCTCATTCTCTTTCACTTCCAGTAACCCCTTGCGTCTTAGTGGCATTATCGCCATCTTCTGTCTTCCTGAAACCTGTTCTTTTATTGTGCAGATAGCGTAAGAGTTATAAGCGTGCAAAGCAGAATCAGCGAAGTGAGTACAATTTCTAGCCTAGTCTTTTGTGTTACCTTTTGCACTTACACATTGAACAGGCATGAAACCATCTTTTAGTTCAACAAATATGAGTTAAAAAGCAAGTCAGAAATGGTTCTTTAGTTTTGATTCGTATTCCCAGGCAGTCAGCCATCTCGGTACTGAACAGACGCGACGTTGCTTAACTTCGGTGATCATACGGGAACCAGTGTTTGAAGGTGACATGGCGATAATGATGAAGTAAATAATAATAATAATAATAGTCAAAAACTGATTACAATTTGAAACATGTGTCTGAATCGGGGCGGAAATTAAATCAACGAGGCGAGCTCAAACTTTGTCCTACACTATTGCGTTTCCTTTCACACTAATGCCCGTCTCTGCTTCCCATACTGGTGGTTAAATAACAGTGCAAACTGGGCACTCTAGCCTTGTGTGGCAGCCAATCTAGGAGAAATTTTACTCTGAATTGCGAGCCGTTTAGAAAGCAATAGAAAAGCACACTACTTTATAATTTGGTTTCCGGTTCGTTTTCTTTCTCTTTCAACCCCAGTAGCCCCCTTGCGTCTTAGTAGAGAGTTACCACTTTGATTGGGGTGAATTGATTAAAAAACTTGCTTTACGATCTTTTTTTTTTGTTTTTTTTTTTTTGTTGTTTTTGTTTGGGTATGTCGAAGCAAGAAATAACACGGCGTGTTAAATGCACTTTTTAGTGTTTAGTTAATGAACTATTTCATCGGCTGTAAGCTGAGTGTTGGGATACCTAGTTATTTTTAGTTTGTTTCATTTCCAGTTGAAATTGTGTCATTTTATGACTGAATATTTTTTCAAAATCATTGCTTACATATTGTAGACGAATGTATGCGCCACCCGCCCAAGTTGACAAAATGACGTTCATTATTTGAAATTAATTTAAAAATTGAGCCGCTACACTAAATAAATACTGTACACCAGAAGTGCAGTAAATAAGGCATTGGAATTCATTTTTATGTTTTAAAAATATATTATTTAATTTTATGTAGCCAAAAATCGAAGCAAGTATATTTTAAAAGAGGAGAAATTTATATTAAAAAAATAAACTAATCCAAGGGAAGTAAATTTAAGACAGATAATTTCGAGTTATCGCCCTTGTTCATTGAGTGGAGCACGTGTTTTATTCAAATTCGGTATGCTGAACTAATTTTGATTCTTGGTCGATACACATATTTAGATGAACAAATATTGGAAAAATCCTTGTGGACCGGACATTAATGTCATTCTCATATTATTTATTAAGCACTTCATTATGAAAAATAATGAATGTCTACAGCAGAACGTATGCCCAAATCCTTATGATTTTCTGTACACGGAAGGAATTTTCTCAGAAATATTTTTACTATCAGCAGAGCATTTAATTGTAATTGGATGTGAGTGAGTAAAAATCTCTCATAAATAGAAACTAGAAGAAGCTGTATAAAAATAAAGAAGAAAAAATTGAGGAAAACAAAAATTTGAGACTTTGTAATGTAAATAAATTATCGAAACGGGGACGAGATGTGCTTAGAAAGGAGAGAATGACAGAAAGAAAAAAAGAGAAAGAAAGAATGAATGAAAAAAGATATAAATAAAAAGAAAGAATGCAAGGGAAAAGAATGAAAGAAAGCAAGAAAGAAAGAATGAAAGAAAGAAAAGAAAAAAAGGAAGAAAGAATGTAAGAAAGGAAAGAAAGAAATATTGAAAAAAGAATAAAAATAAATAAATAGATAGAATGAAAGAAAGAAGAAAGAAATAAAGAAAGGAAAGAATGAATGAATGAAAGAAAAGAAAGAAAGAATGAAAGAAAGAAAAGAAAAAAAGGAAGAATGGAAGAAAGGAAAGAAAGAAATATTGAAAAAAGAATAAAAATAAATAACTAGAAAGAATGAAAAAGAAAGAAGAAAGAAATAAAGAAAGGAAAGAATGAATGAAAGAAAAGAAAGAATGAAAAAGAAAGAAAGAATGAAAAAAAGAAATAAATAAAAAGAAAGAATTTAAAAACGAAAATAAGAAGAATAAAAAGAAAAGAAAGAAAGAAAAAGAATGGGAAAAAAAAGAAAAGTGAAAGAAAGAAAAGTAAAAGAAAGAAACAAAAAAGAAAGAAACGAACAACCAAAAAAGGAAGGAAGAAAACAAAAGAAAGAAAGAAACAAGGATAGAAGCAGCTAGCAGTGTTTCTGTTTCAGCATAATCGCCAATAAAAATGAGGAGGTAGCGTTCACGCCAATAGAAGAATTAAGAACGGTTCTAGAAGATCTAGAAATGATCTGGAAATGATCTAGAAACGATCTAGAAATGGTTCTAAAGAGCATCGGTTTGTTCTTTATTTAAAAACTAGCCTGTGTAAAGTAGGCATTCCTGGAAGAATTGAAACTATTCAGACAGCAACATTCTTAAAATCGGTAGAAACATTGACAATAGATTGTATCGCCCCGATTGCAAAAAACATTAGAACATCGTGTATGAATAAAATATAAAATGAAATAAAATGATTTTGTTCTAAAATCATTGTTTGATTTTTCTCTAACAAAATTCCAACAAAGTATTAAAAAATACTACTATTATTACTACTGCAAAAATTACAACGGCTACTAAACCTGTTGCCATGACTACAAAGACTACTATTAATATTGACACTACCCCTATTTCTACTACTATTACTAGTCCTTAAATACTAGTGTTACTTTTGTTGCTACTATAATCGTGACTACTATAATACTCAAATTAAAATTACAACAAGTTCTCCGACAAATGGTAAGACGACTATTGCAAATACTACCAATGATGCCTTTACAAATATCGCTATACTATTTACGGACACTAATATATATTCTACTAATGTGACTATAGTGTTTTTTTTTACGACGCCTGATCAGTAGTCAACTTCCTCTCGTCTGACTCTTTACTCTACAGTTTATTTATCCTATAACCAACATATGTAAATAGGTAAAATCCTAATTACCAATTCCACTACAGTTACTATGATTAATGAAGAAGAATTCTCATGAAAAGGGAAGGATAAATAGAGAGTAATAGAGAGAAAAGGAGAGTAAGGAGAGACTAAAAATTGGAACGCTTATAATGAAACAATTGGAAAGACGTCTTCGAGGAAGGTTGGTTACTATGACGTGCTAGACAATTGTTGTCGCCATTTTCTACCATTCACATTCGTCCTTGCATCGGATATTGCTACCACATTTGGTATGGTGATTTCAGTCAGTGCTGGAAGATTCTTGTCGGCATGCAAAGAAGAATCGGCAATATTATCAGTCCGGACACTTTCCCACCCCCCACCGTACTAAATATTTTCACGGTGTTATTGTTCAGACGAGAACTACACTTTGCGACCTCGACTTCATGAATTTAAGCATCGGACAAGATTGGCGGATGTACGTTGTAATGGATAACGGCGTGGAGTGAGAAACCGGAGAACAGATTTCGAGTCGGGTTCGTTACATTCAGTTACGCGCAAACACGATTCGGAGTAGTATGAATCCATCTCCAGCTATGGGTTGAATAGCAGGATAGACTCAATCCTACAGCCTTGCTTGGCAACCTGTCTACCAGAGAAGGAAACAGCAGCTTACTGCGCGAAAATCTTAGTCATTCATGAATCGAAAGAGATATGATCGCCCAAGCCTGTATCACGATGCTACTTAACTAACTTACTGACTAGATTGGCAGTTCGGTCTCATAATTTCACTGGCGTAACTACTAGTTGTACCCAATAATAGTTTCTTCTCTCGCATTTACCTTTTGTGGAACTATCTTCCAGCTTCAAACTTTCCTATCAACTACGATCTTCCAAAATTGAAATGGAATGTTGTCTGCTTCTGTCTCCTTAAATGTCGTCATTTTATTGTTCTCTCCGTTTCTTTCATTCTTAGTAAAGCCATGGATCCAAGTGGTATTTATTTCTTTAATTGTGGTGAAATGATTTAAAAAATACTTAAAGGAAAATAAAAGTGAGAAAAATAAAATATTAATCCCAAGAAGAGTACAACTGTTTCTCGAGAATATATTCTTATTCTCAGATCAGGGATTAGCAAACAGTGGTGGGCCATTTCAATAGTGTTTTGGGGCTCAGTGGGCCAAGAGAATATCAAATAAAATATGGATAATAACAAGATAATACTATAATTTAATCATTTATCAAAAGAATATTAAATAATATATTATATGATATATATTTTTTAATTAATTTACTCCAACAAGGCAATAAAGCCACTAGAACGCAAGGGGTTACTGAGTGTTACAGAATATAAGAAAAATTACTATAAAGGAGAGAGGACAATAACAGAGCAAGAATTAAGAAGACAGAATATGCCGATTGACAAGAATATGGACGAGAGTTCCGCAGGCGAAACCTGCTATAGAAAAAAAACATCTATAGCCATTTCAACTATAAAATGATGAAACCTTGCCGGTAATCGCATTGACGCAAAGTTACCTCTCTCTGTCTTTTCTATAAATACTTTCATGGTAATTGTTGAGATGAGCTTTTCTCTATGCTACCTCGAGTTTTTGAATTTAAGCGTAACACTACTGGCGTCGAGATCTCATCAACTTACAGTTGAATTGGCTAGATGTAGCCGCAAAGTCTATGAAGACAGTTTCTTTTCTCGCACTTCTCGCGTGTAGAACTCCAGCCAATTATAATGTGAAAAAAATTAAGTACAATGCCAATCGCTATCCACTGTCCGCCTGATTACTCTTTTCTCTTCTCGCTCATTATTAATATTTCTTTTACTAATTCTTCCACACCCTGTAACGCCTTAAGTCTCAGTGACTTTACTGCCTAAAAATAAATAAATAAATAAATAAAAACAAAAACAAACTAGTACTGGGCTTAAATTCATAAAATCTAGGTACCTTAGAGAAAAAATTATTAAGAACCATTACCAGGAAATTATTGACAGTAAAGACACGGGAAAGCTGCATTACGTCGGTGGGAAAGTGACTGAAGGCGAAATGCCAGGTAAGAACTGATCTTTAAATATATTGCAGGAACACCAGACCAGATGTGGCAATAATATTCAAAGCAAAGGCGAATGGTAGACATATAAATATGTAAGATAGATTCTGGAGAGAGAAAGTGTATAGTACGACATAGTGAACCAATTTTCCTAGCTGCACACCAAGTAACTAATAAAAAATGTATACACTCTACTTACATCATTTACATTCACACTAACCTCTCCATCTTTTTTTGTTATAACAACGTTTCTGTCATTGTGCTCGTTGGCATTAATCAGGTGCTTGTCGGCAACTTCCATGGAATTTACAACTGAACGCTCAATGTAATCTACGGGTGGTGATTGTTTTCATTCCATTGTCCATGTGAGATTTTTGCCTTCACAGAAATTAACCGGTGAGCCGAGAAGAAGATGAAAATAAATTCGTGAGCATATATGAATACTTTTCGAACAGTGAAAGCCTTGCCTTCAAATTGATGTCAAAATTTAAATTAAGTAGAAGAGAATCCGAAGTCATGTGAAAGATTTCATTTCAGTTCTTCGTGAGCAGGGTTGAAGTTCTCACCAGTGTAAAATTAGTCGCCTATTATATTTTCGCCCTGTAACCAAAATATTTTCTCTCAACACTCCGAGAAAGCTAAGTATTTCAAACTATCTCTCTTCGTCTATTTTGAACGTATGCAAACCATATATCCCTTCAGAGAGCAACAAACTCTCTTACTCTTATTTTGTGTTAGATCATTGGATCGGTTGTATGAACATTTCCTCCTCATGACAATACGTTAAAACTACATACTTTTAGAATTCTGATTTATTTTCCTGAAACTAGCTACTGACACAGCTTCAAGCGTGCAAATTCTTGAATAAATTCCTTGTATTGTTTGTTAAACTTCTCCGGGTGTTTAGTTGTCATTATAATCCTTTTTAAACCCCAAGGCACACACCACTATAAAGTAAATAAGTAAAGGATAAGTTAAAAAAAACAGTTCGATATTCATCGTCATATGTTTATTTGAAACTTCCTGTTCTCAGAGAATATGGTAAGTAGTAAATAATAAATGTTGTATTGCAGTTGGTTCACATATATTTATAACTAGCAGCAAGGCCCGGCGTTGCCCGTGCTTGATTCAAAAATCTTACAACTCATACAGCAATCGCTATCACTTGACTTAAAATATTTTTGCCCTTCCCTTCCTTTAAAGGAGTGCCCTTTGTCGTTCTGATGTTTCTACATGCCTTACTTCTTGCCTATCTCACACTGCGAATTTTTTCTAAGCTCCATACTAAACATTAAATCTGTTACGAAAAAAGAACTAAAGAAAATGAGCACAAAACGATCAGCTTTAAAAAAGGACTCGTAACTGGAAAAACCGAATGAAAAAAGAATGTTAACAACAAATACTTTTTCACACCCATCCCAGTTCTGCGGAATCAGAATCAACGTTGGAGTAAAGTGCCATGCAGATTTAAATTTTTCCCACTCGTGACGAATGCAGCTATCGATATTTTTTGCATGCTAGCATGCTAGTTAACATTCGTGTCAGTCAGCTGTTGGCTCTCACGCTGGCCAATAGAATCTTCCTGCCTATTCGTGGCAGCCAGCTATAGGCTATCACTCTGGCCAGGAGAAAATGGCCGCAAACTACATGAAAACTACCGTAGAAGCATGAAAAAATCGATTATTCCCACTATCGATGGGAGTTGCGAAATGCAAAGTCGGTCTTAGCCTCACCACGAATTTGGAGCATGTGCATGTAAATTTGCATTCGTTACACACACACACACACACACACACACACACACACACACACACACACACACACACACAAACGCAAACACACACACATTCTCTCTCACACACACACATTCTCTCTCTCTCGTACACACACACACACACACACACACACACACACACACGCACACACATCCTGCCTTTTATAGATAGAGAAAATCTAGATAGAAAAGTCTGCAAATCAGCAATCTAATAAATAAATAGAGTTTAATATTTTTGTTGTCCTTTCACGAGAAAAAAAAATCTAAAGCCTTTTTTTTTTTAAACCATAGAAATTGTCGATGGAGTCGAGGGTGTATACAGTATCTGCGATGTCAAGAGAGAAACCGACCTTGGTGAAAGACGTTTTTTGTTGGTATAAGTGTTAAACTTTGTTAATAGGCCAACCGGAAGTCAGCAAGTCAGGAAGATTCAATGCTTATTTTCTAAGTGTAGCTTAGAGGCGGCACACGGCCTAAATTACGGGACAATTAGTGAGGACCGAACTCACTATTCAGTCGTAATTGTTCTAGTGAGACAAGCTTGTTAACAATAACACCACGTGGGAGCGTCTCAGAAACAGGTGGCTACAGTTATTTCTATGAGAAAATTATGATTTAAGATGAAAAACATACTTGAACCAACAGAAATGCAGTTCTACAGAAAGATGCTGAGGATACCATGGAAAGAACATGTGATCAACGACAAGGTTTCGGAGAAAATGGAAACAAAAAGGAAACTCATACTTAACATCAGGAAGATGCAGCTGAAATTTCTGGGGCACGTCATGAGGAAGAAGGCTTGGAAAATCTGATACTCACAGGAAGGATAGAGGGAAAGAGCAGTAGACGGAAGCAGCGCGTAACATACTTGATGGGCTTGAGCAAATGGATGGCAGAACAGGGTTTGGAAGAAATAATAAAAAGACAAAACTTATTAAGAGTTACAAGAAACAGGAAGATGTGGAGGGCCATGATCGCCTACTTTCTGAAGGGATACAGCACAAAAAATTAGTAGTTAGGTTTTTCAGTAGCAAACGATTCATATCTGAAAGAAGTCACTCCCCAGGCAATGGCTACAGGCTGTTGTCCGGTGAGTAGCTATGTTCGATAACTAACAATAAGTAAAGGACTTAGTTAAAAGAATTAGTAAGTTTGGAAAATTATCCTATCTAGTAACTCTCATCTAATAATGCCAATGGCGACACTTGTATCATAACAGAGAAAAAGAACATCTAATGTCAACCACATAAAACTATTTAGTATTGTTTTCCGATCAAGGAATTGCGAGTTATATACGACTCTGAACGGACGAGTTAGACGAAGAACTCTTCTTCAATCATCCCTTTCCGCAGATCATTTAAGCCAGCCTAGGTGCAAAAATTGGTAATGGAACTGGCCCGTGAAAATGTTTGGAGAAAATAGTAGGAAAATGAAAATAAATAAACACCAATATAAAGTAAAATACAAGTAAAATACCAAAGTAGCTCTTAGTCATGGTTAGTACATGACATGACAACAAATGAGCCAATAATTGTCGAATGGATGGAGAGAGTGGACGATCTGCAGATATTGAAGGAGATTGACGTGGTGACGGTTTACAATTGCGGGCGTCATTTGGTTACTGACGAATGAAATCTGACGGCACCAAAAGATGCCACGATGCAAGTTGAATGGAAGGCTTGGCAAGAAATATCAAGAACTAAGCCTTTTGATTAGATGAAAATTGATGTGATCCATGTCCGTAGGGACGAATTGTTCTCATTTAGATGAAATAATTATGTAAATAGAAGAAGAAGAAGAAGAAGAAGAAGAAGAAGAAGAAGAAGAAGAAGAAGGAGAAAAGAAGAAGAAGAAGAAGAAGAAGAAGAAGAAGAAGAAGAAGAAGAAGAAGAAGAAGAAGAAGAAGAAGAAAGCGAGGGAAGGCAATAGGGGATAAAAGAGAAGAAAAATGTGCAGTAAAACACGAGAAGAGATATAAAAGGAGAAAGAAAAGTAGAAAAAGAACACGATGGAGTGATAAATTGAAGATAAATGGTATGAGTAAAAAGAAAAGGGGAGAAAAAGAAAAGGTGAGGAAGAGTCGGGAGGTTTGTAGAAACGACAATGTTTGAAAGAAAAAAAGAAAGTTGCAAATGAATGAGGAAAACGCAGATGTTGAAAAGGGATTAATATGTGGCACATATATTAATATAAAAGAACTGTCACGAAATGGAAATGCATGAAGTGTAAAAGAAATGAAAAAAAAGAGCAAGAAAAGAAAAAAGATGATAAAGCATCAGGCCGGGATTGAGGAAGTTAATGGATTTGGAGAAATGAACTAAAGTACCAAAGAAGAAGAAGAAGAAGAAGAAGAAGAAGAAGAAGAAGAAGAAGAAGAAGAAGAAGAAGAAGGAGGAGGAGGAGGACGAGGACGAGAAGAAGAAGAAGAAGAAGAAGAAGAAGAAGAAGAAGAAGAAGGAGGAGGAGGAGGATAGGAAGAAGAAGAAGAAGAAGAAGAAGAAGAAGAAGAAGAAGAAGAAGAAGAAGAAGAAGAAGAAGAAGAAGAAGAAGAAGAAGGATGAGGAGGATAGGAAGAAGAAGAAGAAGAAGAAGAAGAAGAAGAAGAAGAAGAAGAAGAAGAAGAAGAAGAAGAAGAAGAAGAAGAAGAAGAAGGATGAGGAGGATAGGAAGAAGAAGAAGAAGAAGAAGAAGAAGAAGAAGAAGAAGAAGAAGAAGAAGGAGGAGGAGGATAGGAAGAAGAAGAAGAAGAAAAAGAAGAAGAAGAAGAAGAAGAAGAAGGAGGAGGAGGACGAGAAGAAGAAGAAGAAGAAGAAGAAGAAGAAGAAGAAGAAGAAGAAGAAGAAGAAGAAGAAGAAGAAGGAGGAGGATAGGAAGAAGAAGAAGAAGAAGAAGAAGAAGAAGAAGGAGGAGGACGAGGACGAGAAGAAGAAGAAGAAGAAGAAGAAAAAGAAGAAGAAGAAGAAGAAGAAGAAGGAGGACGAGGACGAGAAGAAGAAGAAGAAGAAGAAGAAGAAGAAGAAGAAGAAGAAGAAGAAGAAGAAGAAGAAGTAGAAGAGGAAGAAGAAGAAGAAAACAACATCGGTTTTTCCGACCAGGGGAGAGTAAATATTCTCTCAGTTTAGGTTGGTAGAGATCATGACTGTGTAGTTTGCAATACGCACTCGCGCACACACACACTCAGAAACACACACACACACACACACACTCAGAAACACACACACACACACACAGAGAGACTCTGTCTGTCTGTCTGTCTCTCTCTCTCTCACACACACACGTGCACACATATTTGCCGCTTGCTTATAAGGAAACATTCGATATTCATTGAGAGAGCAGCCGATGCGACTCACGGCGGAAATTTATAAAAATTTTCTATTAAAAATAATTTTCCAAGAAATCCGGTTTTCATGTCCACAACTGTAAATCTCTGATTTCATAATGTATGTTTTTATTTTAAATAATAGATGGTCTTCAGTATCTGTCTATATTTCTGAGATGAGGTATTATGTACATTATTTACATTAATCGGACTATTGTCCTCATTTTGTCACCATATTTATTACAACGCTTCGGCCATTGTACGCTCTGGCCTTCTTCAATATCCGGTTAAGACAGTGGAGAACTTTCAGAGACACACAGTTAACTGATAACTGACATCCATTAAACATGACACGTGGAACTAGAACAGTCTACACCAATGACTGAATTAAATGGTTCAGTTCGACATTCCAACCACCTGAAGTGAGAAAATGGCATTAGAATCTATATCTCTAAAGCCAACTATATGGTTAAGGTACGTGGATGACACCTTCATACTCTGGCCACATCAGGAAGATGTTCAGGTTCTACTCGATCATGTGAACTCAATAAGACCTTCGATACAGTTCACAATGGAGAAAGAGAGTAACAACACACTCCCATTCCTGGATGTTCTAATATCTCGAACAGAGCCTGTGTTCAAGACATCCGTTTACCGTAAGCCGACATTCACCGGACAGTACCTCAATTTCAACCCCACCATCCATGCAGCGGAAAGAAATGGATCGTCCGCTGCATACAACGCCGAGTAAAAGTCATAAGTGGCGACGCAGAGAAATTAGATAAAGAATTCGTCAGTATAAGTAGTACCCTACAACGTAACAACTACCCTGGGTACATGGCAGCAACTCCCAAAAACTGGGATAGGCGGGTACAAGAGGAGGACAACAGCACTCAGAAAGCAGTCTGTATGCCTTATGAGAAGGGGTTATCAGAGAAAATACAAAGGATCTGCGGTCCATATAACATAAGAACAACCTTCAAAGGTTGGACGACACTTCGCAGATATCTCTCCCGAGTAAGACCCCCCATAGAGAAGAACATGACTAAAGACAGCGTGTACGCTATCCCGTGCAGCTGGGGAAAGAAATATAAAGGGGAGAGAGGCCGCCACTTTAAGGTAAGGCTTCAAGAACACCAGAAAGCTGTAACACGAGGGGAAGTGGAAAAATCAGGCGTGGTTGACCACATATGGAGAGAGAAGGGAGATCTCCGCACTCTGTGGGATCAGGTTGATATCATAGACAAAGAACACCATTGGGAAATTCGTAAACTTAAGGAATAAGCACATATGCTAGGCCACAAACATCTCCTGAGCCGACCAAGCATAGAAATGAATACAATATGGGAACCAGTAATAAGGAGTCCCAGGGAAAAGCAATAATAACAACAAAAGCTGCAATATGAGCTCTGGTAAACACATGTAATGATAACTGCAAAAATTGCGATGTGAGCACTGGTAAAAATGGTTACTGAAGACATTAGGTTTATAATACCCAGAAATTCATACACAAATGTCCTCAAGGACACATGGCACAGTGGATAAAGGCGTTAGTTAGATCCAGTGACAGGACCCAAAAGAGTGTGAGTTCAACACCCGGTTAAGGTAGTGGACAAATTTCAGAAGGAAATTTACAGGAGGTAACTCATATCCATTAAACATGCCAACTAGAACAGTCTAACCCAGTGAACGAAATAAAGAGTTAAGTTCGACATTCCAACCACCTGAAGAAGGCCGGAGCGAACAACGGCCGAAACGTTGTAATAAATATGGCGACAAAGATGAGGACAATAGTCCGAATAATGTAAATAATGTATATGGTATTGAGTTAACTGTTTCCTTTTAATTTTTAGACATGTCTGTTCTCTTGGCAAACGAGTAGTTCTTTTAAGATATCGATATCTGAAAATAAATACTTTATTTTTAATATCTCAAGTCTAATGACACAAGTCATTTATACTCAAAAACTAAGCGTTATAATTGGGACCTTCAACAAGGTCTGTTATACACGAGGTTTTTCTCAGATAAGGTTATACTCAAGCCTTTCACTTCTAGCGTTATTCTCGTATCATTCTAAAATGATGCTGATCATCACACTGCTTCGCGCCTTTCATTCTCTGCACTTATTATCTGTGTACTCTCTGATTTGTTTTTATTAAAATACCTTCATTTTGCTGAAAATTTAAAAAAAAAAGATAACCTCTCTTTCCACATGAACTTCCTGTAGATGTTGTATCTGTCGTATTGTCTAGTCTTTTTGTAGACTAATTTCCTTTCTTTTTTTCCCAAACTACACCGCTCCCTGATCTCATAATCACATCTCATGCTACGTAGTCATCCATCTATCTGGGCGGGTGTCGCTCTCTTTGCGATCTCCGCAGTGTTTGGGGCTGAGCCTCGTGAGAGTTTCTCCCATTGACCCCATCATTCTCTGAATCCTCCTGAATCACTCTAAGGTCAAGAACATGTCTTGGCATACCATCCACCTGAACATTATTGCGCGACTGCGCCCCGTTAACCGTTCCTCTTGTCCATTTCGTCGTGCAGCCGGCTCCAGTTGACTTGACCCAAACCTCCTCTCCAATCCATCACGGCCTCTTTAACAGATATGTATGCCGAAATAACTTGTATCAGGTCATCCCATAAGTTCTGTCCGAATCTTGAATTTTGAAACAAGTGACCAAATGTTACACTTAATTACAGATTCAATCAACAATGTATTTTCCCTGATTATCTATGACTTCCTGCCATCTATTAAAAAGCTTACTAATTTCATTACTGTAAAATTCTTTTGGCTTCGATTCAAAGAACTCACAAATGTCAGTTTTAACCTCTTCCTGTGTTACAAAAGCTGTTTCTTCCAAATGATTCTGTAAGCTACGAAACAAATTGTAGTCTCAAGGACCAAGGTCGGGAGAATAAGGTGGATGAGGAATTTTCTCCCAACCAAGTTCTTCGATCTTTTGTGACGTGATTATTGCTGTGTGGTCGCGCATTGTCCTGATGAAACATTCACCCGTTTTCGATTCACTAGAGCAGGTCTTTCTTCCCTCAAAGCTTGGTTCAAACGCTCTAATTGCTGACAGTATATTTGAGCATTAATTGTTGCATTAGGTGGTAAGAATTCAAAGTGAATTATTCCTTGCAAATCCCACCAAAGAAGAACATTTGCCCATGAAGTTCCATTCTCGGCTGTGGCTGGGGTCCTTCCCCTTTACCAAGCCACTGTCTACGACGATTAACATTTCGATAAAAGATCCATTTTTCGTCGCCAGTCACAAGTCTATCCAAAAAAGGTGAAACAAGTTGGCGAGAATGGAGAGAAGAGCAGATGTCAACTCGGGATTTGAGGTTGTTTTCAGACAATTCATGAGGCTCCCATTTTCCAAGTTTAGTAACTTTTCCAAGTTATTGAAAATGACGATGAACAGTTGTATGGTTTGAACTGAGAACCACTGCCAATTCCTCAACTGCTTCAAGAAGTTTTTCATCAAACTCAACTGGACGTCCGGTTCGATCTTCATCTTCAAGGGTGAAATCTCCACCTCTGAATTTTACAAACTATCTTCTGCAAGTTCTTTCATTCACACATTCCTCTCCATAAACTGAGTGAATGTTTCTAGCCGCTTCGGCTGCTGAGTTTCCTTTCTTGAACTCATAAAGCATTATGTGCCTCAAATGATTCTTGGGTACTTCCATGTTAGCAGGGTTTTAATCAAACAAAATTTAATTTTATTGTTCTCTGAAATAAAATTTGATCGGTTTAAATGCATCTAAACATAAAAATAATGTTCAGCTCTATTAGACATTATAAAATACTCTTTAAATTTCGTTCATTTTAACAAAAAGTTAAAATTCGGACAGAACTTATGGGATGACCTAATAGATGTTTTATTTGTCGTATTGTCTGGTCTTCTGCAGACTAACTTCCTTTTCACACACCCCACCCCACCCCGTGTTTCGTACACTCCATATTTATACCTCCTCAAATCTCGTGGTCGCCGTGATTTTGCATCAATTTGTCAGCAGAAAAACAATATGGCTTCCACACGAGATTCTTTTTACGTACGGATATCCATGAAGTAAGTTTTTTCTTTCTTTTTTTATCCAAACTACACGCTCCCCTGATCTCATCATCACAACTCATGTTACATAGTCATCAATCCATCTGGGTGAGTGTCGCTCTCTTTGCGACCCCCGCAGTGTTTGTATTTTCGTTGCATACACATCAACGGCTTCGCCAGTCCACCGCATCTTCACTAGCTTTGCATATGCAGAAAAAGCTCCGTCCGTAAAGGCTGTTTTTAACTTAGCCTCTATTTTCTTTGCATCCACTTAATCCTCTTCGGTCTGCTGGAGATATAAGGCCAGGGCATCTCTTTCTAAAAACAGGGACATAAAGCCTGCGAGGTCGTGGATTTTTTGCAGTCTCGCTACCAAATTCACTTTCGCCAACCAGGCCATCAAATCGACTTCGCGACTGAACGTTTTCACCATATCGACAGTTACTTTGCGATTCCCCGCCTGTCGTCACGGCGCTTATAACAGACATGTATGCCGAAATAGCTTGTAGATGTTGTATTTGTCGTATTGTCTGGTATTTTTGTAGACTTATTTCCTTTCTTTTTTTCACAAACTACACTTCCATTTGTATTATATTGTCTTAATTTTCTAGGAAAAGTTTTTCGAAGAAGTACTTTTCCAAAAGATACTTAATTATGCTTGAATCATGGCGAAAAAAACTATGCAGATCAAATCAACTTATCTTCGAAAAGACTGAGGACGTTTCATTGGCTCCATGATACAAAGTGTGACGATAAATATTCACACTTACCGGAGTCAAAGCGCCCAAGATATTTTGCTTGTCGGGCTGCTGTTTTGTAAAAGAAAAGTACATTTTCCGACATTTGTTATTTTATGCTGCTTGGCACGATTTGTCTAGTGGCGGTATGCATGCTGATTGGACGAGCTGGGGACTCTGATTGAGAGCGAGGCCAACGGCAATGATTGGTGCGTTGACCGTGTTTTCGGTCAATAAAAACGGTCTGGGACATTGGCTGGCAGTGCGGCTGGGACATTGGCTGGCAGTGCGGCTGGGACATTGGCTGGCAGTGCGGCTGGGACATTGGCTGGCAGTGCGGCTGGGACATTGGCTGGCAGTGCGGCTGGGACATTGGCTGGCAGTGCGGCTGGGACATTGGCTGGCAGTGCGGCTGGGACATTGGCTGGCAGTGCGGCTGGGACATTGGCTGGCAGTGCGGCTGGGACCGTCGTGACGTGCACTATTATAGAGATTGGTGTATTAAGTTACGACTCTGTTTATTTTTGTCTGGACGCTAGCTTCAACCTACCGATAGAGTGAGCTGTATATTTACCGGTGTCTACCGAAACGTGGGACGAACACACGTTTTAGCTAGCTAGAAGTGAAGATTGGACGTGTGACCCCAGTCTTGTCGTTTCTACTACAACTAACACAAAGAAAACACGAACTAGACTTATTCCGTCTTCGAACGCATATAAAATTAGTGGCAGAAGACAAGAAGACAGAAAGTAAGCCGACTGCTGAGAAAGTGAATTTACGACAGTTTGCTATATTTTTGATATACTGCCTACAGTACTAACACTTTTTCATCATTTCATCCCAAGCAAGACGGCAATACCACAAGTAAGCAGGCGGGGGGCTACAGGGAGAGAAAAGACTGGGCATAGTGGACCGGGGAAAGGAAAAACCTGAACGGGATTCAGCTGGAGTTGGTGAGAAAGTGACTGAAGCCGAGATGCAAAGTTAGGAACGTTTACATTATAGACACTTCTTAGGATTTTGTCAACAACCACGAGATGAATAGCAGCTGACCAGATATTTAAGCAGTATTCAAGCACGGACGGATGGTAGTTTTGTAAATGTGTATGATGGACTCTGACCAGAAAGGTTTTCTGGCACGACAGAGTGACCCAACTTTCCTTGTAATTGATGCAGCTATTGATTCGATGAAGTCGTTCCAATTCAAGTCAGTTGGAAACGTGTTACCAAGACGGCTTTCTAGGAGTCTAGCGTCAGCCATGTTGATGGTAGGCAGAGAAGTTTCTTTATGGCATTTAAATGAGAGCAGTTTTGTACTGGATGCATTAATATTTACGGAGGTATTTGCCATTTTCGACATTTGTATTTTTAATGGATATCTTAATCTTAATCAGTTAAATAATGTAAAAAAAATAATTAAATTAATTTTAGGATATTTAAATTCCAAAACGAATTGTAAATTAGTGATCAGTCTATGTGTGTAATAATTCGTCCATAGTGGCCGTGTGTATACGACAAACGAAACTGATGTCTGTAATCACACAAAATATGAGATTTGCACGGCAACCTATTACTGAATAGTGCCCCCCTAGGTTATGTGTCTATGGTTATGATTTCCTCGAGTAAAGTAGGAAAGCACACAGGATCTCGCTTGAGTAGGTATCGGTCGTGCTCCTTGTTCATTAATGATTCGATTATCTAGGTGTACCATTATGGCAGGAGACGGCGCGAAATTGGATATGATTTTGCCGTCGATCCCCTTCAGCGGAGATATTCAGTCGAATATTACTGTG
>OZ038500.1:96546536-96681536 GCA_964036315.1 Acanthosepion esculentum
CCAAGTACGATCTGTAAGATATTCATCAAGATGAGCTGGATCTATACAGCAGGGTGGAGAATCAAGTTGGGTGCAGATAGTCATTCTCTTCTCAGATGTTATTACAGAAGGCGACAAAATCTTTTTATCAAACGTGACAGAAACGGTCTGTCGACAGGTCCTGTATTAATATCCGCGATTGGTAAGGTTTCCGGCCAGTGAGTGATTCGATCACAACGTCGTGATATATGAGGAGACAATGGATAGGGACATTGGACGTATGATCTTGATGTGGATATATAAAAATCGATAGTTGGAAAATTGCCAGTTGGTGTTCGAATCTTCCTGGTGATTTTTTTAAAATCTCTGGCAAGCAATTCATGTTCGCGCACAAACGCGCACGTTATTCCTATTGTGTGGCCAAACACAGAATTTTGATAGTGTTAGAGGTCGTCCGTTTCCACGCCTGTTCGAAGGTCAACAATCTCATATGTTAACTGATCTCTACTTGACGCATTTCCATACTAAAATGGATCGACATTCGCTACGTGTGACGTGATATCGATTTCTCATTGCAATTCGCATGACGTCCGCCAAGCAAAAGGCGAGAAGAACAGCGCACGAAATACACTTTCCAGTGGTATAAATGCATACACCGGGTGTAACAGCAAAATTGTCCAAATCGTGTTACAGCCTAATTAACGAAACCACTAAACTAATTGAGTTTCTTTTGTCCGGGTCTTCAGACATTTAGCCCCCTTGACACCATTTGTCGTAAGAATCACTGAACAAAAACCTTTGAGTTATCCAGCTAAAAAGAGAGCAGGTTAAAATCGTTTTGTGTCAGTCCCATTGTCTTCTCAAATGAGAAATGTTGAGAGGAAAAGATCATTCAGACCTTCAGTAATGGTACCAACATTCATACACTGGATTCCATCTTCAGATTCCATACAAGAACCATCAAAAGAATAGTTTTATAAGTTTATAATAGTTGAACAAAATTTAAAACGTGAGAACAGTAAAAATGGATCAGAATGTCGCAACAGGAAGAGGGATCATCATTTTAACTTAAAAGTTAAAGAGATCAATTAGAAAAGATCCAACTCAATTGATAAGACGTTTGGCACATGAGACAATAGTTTCAGCTATGATAGTTCAAATAGCAGTGAAAATAAATTTGAAAATGAAATCGTACGTGAAACGTGTGAGGAAACTTGTTACTTCAGGACAGAAAGTTAGAAGGTTAGAGTGGGAGAATATCATCGTGAATAAGTTGGAAATGATCCTGTAATAATAAATATAAATTTGAACTTTATTTAAATAATTCATGAGCTTCTGATCCTTAGCTATGATTAATTAATGATGAGCATGTCATTTTAGTTTATGATCGATTTCATCACGATTTTTCTGTTAAGCTTGGAGAGTAATTATACATTCTTATTGCTCAAATTAGATCCCAATAATGTTATAAAAAACACGTAGAAATCCAGTCAGATATCTTTATTCATTTCTAAGAGACAACAATTCAGAGCTTAATCTAACAATTGGAAATTTTTTGCTGTTACACGCTTTGAACAATTTTGCTGTTACACCCGGTACATTTTTATAAATCGACAGAAAATATAGATTTCTGAAGAACGGAATGACTCCTAGTTTAAGAGATATCATATATTAAGTACCAATTTTCTAAAAGTTGAAAGGGTTTTAAATTGTCGATTCTGATTTGATGTTGGTATATGGCATTTCTACACACAAACTGTAGCCGTTAATCCCGCAGAAACTGCAACTTGATATTTTTCTGGCTTAATCAATATAATACTAAAACCGTGATCTTCTATGTATGTATGATTGTTACCAAGATACAACTTAAACCATACATAATACTCAATACTAATTTAAGAGCAAATGCCGGGGGAAGTCCAAATTTCATTAAAATTAGAAAAATAAATAAATACATAAATATATGCCCGACGGTTTCCAGCCGTTACGCAGTTTGAAATAACTGTGAGGAAAGTACAAGTATGTATAATAAAAATAGTATTATTATTTTGAAACTAAGTGCACAAAAAGGTGACATCTATAATTTGTCATTTCAATAAATATGAATCTCCCTAAGAGATAGACAGCTGTTTTTTTTCATTTGGAATAATGCTCATCTTCGAAAATTATAATATGGTAAATAAAATTGGCATAAAGTGTCACTCCGGGCTACTGTTTCTTGAATGTAAATGTCTTTAAAGTGATATCAGTTTACAATGCCATTCTAAAAAAGGTAAACTTTTTTCTTTTTAAATTTCTTATTGCGTTTAATATTTATTATTTTAAAGTAAAATTGTATAATGTGAGTAATAATAATTATTACAATATTTCAAATACAAATTAATATATACATAATTGACAATAAAATTGATATTTTACCTAGTAATTTTCTACCAGGAACAATAAAATGTTGATAAAAAAAACGAATTGACATTTCATAAAATCGATAGCAATCCTATATTACATTAAGCGTTCAGAAAACTTATATTAAATGTTCTCGGGAGTAACTCAATATTAATACAACGACCGTGTATATAGGAATGAATTCCTGCTCGAGCATCGCGCGCTTCAGGAAATGCTGGGAAAATTGTGGCACGTTTCTCAAAGACAAAAGAGAAGCAGTTAATTCAAATATGAATCATTTTTTTTTCAATATCACTTGTCACTACTGGCATCCGGTAGCATATATGTATTAGATCTACATTAGGAAGGAAAGTTTATTTGTTCCCGTAAATTAGTGAGGTTGCTTAAAAAATGTGGGGATTTACAGTTTTGTCATATTATTCAAAGCATTATTTACATTATTCGGACTATTGTCCTCATCTTTGTCGCCATATTATTACAACGTTTTGGCCTTTCAGTATCTGTCTATATTTTTGAGATGAGGTATTATGTACACTATTTACATTATTCGGATTATTGTCCTCATTTTTGTCGCCATATTTATTACAATGTTTTGGCCTTTCAGTATCTGTCTATATTTCTGAGATGAGGTAATATGTACACTATTTACATTATTCGGACTATTGTCCCCATCTTTGTCGCCATATTTATTACAACGTTTAGGCCTTTCAGTATCTGTCTATATTTCTGAGATGAGGTATTATGTACACTATTTACATTATTCCGACTATTGTCCTCATCTTTGTCGCCATATTTATTACAACGTTTCGGCCTTTCAGTATCTGTCTATATTTCTGAGATGAGGTATTATGTACACTATTTACATTATTCGGTCTATTGTCCTCATCTTTGTCGCCATATTTATTACAACGTTTCGGCCTTTCAGTATCTGTCTATATTTCTGAGATGAGGTATTATGTACACTATTTACATTATTCGGTCTATTGTCCTCATCTTTGTCGCCATATTTATTACAACGTTTCGGCCTTTCAGTATCTGTCTATATTTCTGAGATGAGGTATTATGTACACTATTTACATTATTCGGTCTATTGTCCTCATCTTTGTCGCCATATTTATTACAACGTTTCGGCCGGTGTACGCTTCAGCCTTCTTCAGATGGTTGGAATGTCGAACTGAACCCTTTATTTCGCTCACTGGGGTAGACTGTTCTAGTTCCACGTGCCATGTTTAATGGATGTCAGTTATCAGTTATCTCCTGTTAATTTTCCATCTGAAAGTTCTCCACTGCCATAACCGGGTATTGAACTCACACTATTTGGGTTCTGTCACTGTATCTAACCAACGCCTTTATTCACTGTGCCATGTGTCCTTGTGTGTGAGTTCAATACCTGGTTAAGGCAGTGGAGAACTTTTAGAGGGAAATTTAAAATATTTTAATCTAACCCCCCCGCCCAAATCCCATATGAAATAAGAACAAAAATGAAACCGCAAGAAAATTTATATTTTTATTACTGAAATTAAGTCCAATTAAACATAAAAATAAGCATTTAAAATTGATAGGAAGCGAATATATATATATATATATATATATATATATATATATATATATATATATATATATATATATATATATATATATGTACATGTATCGCGTTAATTTCAAAAAAGTTGTTGAAGTCCGAAATGCTGGTTAAAGAGGCATTTAAGGCAAGCAGGCTTTCAGGTAGAGTGCTCAAAATCGAAGATAAAAATATTGTGTTAATGTATATATATATATATATATATATATATATATATATATATATATATATATATATATATATATATATATTAAATATATATATGAAGTGTTGATTATATTCTGAAGATTCAAGGAAGCATCGTCTTCTCAGTCTTTGATTGCTTCGCTGATATACTGCAAAGAAATGAATAAATAAACTTAGAAAAGGAAAATAAATTCTTAAGCATGAAAAGGTAACACAATTCTAAAAAAATATATCTTATCTGATTATTATATTAAAAAAAGAAGATTTTTCGGAAATATGACTAGAATAGCAAAAAATAGAACACCCCCCCCCAAACGAATGCAATCGAAATATATGTTGAATCTTGAGTAAGCAGCGCTACCATTCCTTTAAAAAAAAATCATTTCACCCCAAGCAAGGCGGGAATGCCACTAATGCGCCAGGGATTACAGAGAGTAAAAGTGAGAGAAAACACTGGGTATAGGCGGGGATTGAGGAAAGAATAAAAGATGAAAGGGATTCGATAACACATAGGCGGTTGTGATTGAAATTTGATGATTAGAGTTATGAGGGAAGTAAGTAAACGGAAGGGAATTCCACAGGCGGGAAGTGCGAGTAAAGAAACTGTTGGAGTAGAAGTAGGGGTTATATGTAACTATTTTCAACAGTAAAATTGTGGGCCCTAGATGCCAATATACGAGGGTTATTCAACAAATAAGGTAAATTTTTCGGTATAAGGACTTCTAATACAGATAGAAGCTTACTCTTTTTTTGTTTTACTTCTTTTTCACATGGATTTAATTTATTTTGCAGATTAAAAAAAAAACTTTGAGAGTTTTGGCGATTAACAAAGATGGCCGACCAAGAAGCATGCTCCAGTATTGAACAGCGGTCAGTTATCAAGTTTTTGGTTGCTGAAAGGTGCAAACCAGTTGGAATTCATAGGAGAATGTCAACTGTGTATGGTGCCACATGTTTCAACCAAAAAAGTGTCTATAAGTGGGCTAAATTGTTTAAAGAAGGACGGGGCAGTGTTGAGGATGAAGACAGGTCTGGGAGGCCTACAGATGTGAGGTCTCCTGAGGAGATCGAATCAGTCAATGACCTCATTCAGTCTGACAGAAAGGGTGACAGTGGATGACATTGCAAGGACTTTGAGCTTATCTGTTGGGACAAACGCAGGGGTCATCAGTCAGAAGGAGTCATCTTGCCTCATGACAACGCAAGGCCTCACACAGCAGCCCAAACGGTGCAGACCATCAACGAGCTGGGCTGGGAACTGCTCCCTCATCCCCCTTACAGCCCAGACCTTGCCCCTTCAGACTGTTTTGTCCCTTGAAAGCGTTCACGAAAGGCACGAAGTTTAAAAGTGACGATGAAGTCAAAAGATTTTTACGCTGAGGGAATACAGAAGCTTGTGCACAGATGGGAAAAGTGTGTGACAGTGCTGGGAGACTACGTTGAAAAATAAAAAATAGTAAGCTTCTATCTAAGTCCTTATGCCGAAAAATTCACCTTATTTATTGAATGACCCTCGCAGTAGCACACTTAAATTCATGAAGTCGAGGCATCACGGAAAAAGGATCGTCAGAGCAGTCGCCATGAAAATATTTATAGAAGAGACAGAGGTAATCCACGCCAAGTCGGTGAGTAAATTGACAGAAGTCGAGATGCAAAGTCAGGAAGGATTACATTGCAGATCCTTCTTTGAATTGTCAAGAACCTCAAGATGAATAGCAGGAGCACCAGGCCTGATATTGCAACATTAATCAATGCACGGAGGAATGATTTGCACAGAATCAGTAACTGTTTAGTGACCATGTTTTCGAAGTTTTCTCAACCCTTTATTTGTAGAACTATTACATGCAGTTTTGTGAAACATTCCCAAACCAGGAAAGACGTAAACAGAGGAACTTTTGAAAAGGAGACGAGACTTTCTAATCGTTTTCGACACCTTTTATATTATATAAGACAATGACTGGCGATCAAAACAGGCTATGTTGCTCGGTTCCAAAACAGATTAAATTATGGCTGGATTTGGAAATGCTTTCAACGAATTAAACTTGTGGGATTACCCTACTTAGTCTTCCAAGAGACTTGTATTATCTCTCTTTAGATGGCGTTGTATAAAGCAGCAAAAAGAGAAGTACGCAACCTGGTTTTCTCTCCTTTTTGTTTCTGGCTCAGCAATGGGATGTCGCGATAACAAGACACGATTCCCCACTTGCAACGCCAGTTGGTTGAATATTTTAACATTTTTAAAATAAGGAAATTCACAACATTCACATACGCACGCACGCACACACACACACACACACACACACACATATATATATATATATAACTGTTTCATGCAAGACGCAATCGTCAGGCCACCTAAATATTGGTGGCCTGACGATTGCGTCTTGCATGAAACAGCCTGTCGCCTCTAAGTGTTGACTTCAATGTTTACTTTCATATTTACACACGCTCTATCTCTGATATTGAGCACTTTATCCCATAAATACAGCACACCTTAAGGCTATATTTCTTATATATATATATATATATATATATATATATATATATATATATATATATATATATATATATATATATATAAATATATATGATCAGGTGTCCATCTGAAAATATTCATGTGATAAATCTCTCTAAAGGTGAAACGAGGTCCGTTTTGTCACTGTAACATCCTACTGAAAGAAGACTTGTGTTCCTTCCTTTTATATTGCTTTATACAAGCTCACCTGACAGAAGCTAAGAGACGTCTCCTGGAAGAATCACCCCCAAAATATATTACTATATTGATCGAATATACTTCATATTTTTAAAAAAGATTTTCAGCCTGTTTTAGCTTTATATACGAAAATATGATCTTATGTGTTCCATTTAGAGTATATCACACGATTTCTTTCAATGATATCACTCCTATACAAGTTCCGAGAACCACTCAAGGTAGTGGATTACAGAATAAGAGGTATATTTTATGCGGATATATGGGGAAGATAACGGTTAACCCTAGACTTGGACAGGTTAAGAATGTAGCGATCGGGGAAGCATCTTCTTGGGAATCGGTTCCACAGAGCTGCTCGAGTGGAATCTACATCCTACTAAAGGAATACGAAGGGAATGAGGGTGGTTCGCTGGAATGGGCGTGGCATAGAAGGTCTTAGTCATAAACCCAAACCGAGAGTAAATACCAGTAGGCTTTTCTCAGTACATTTTACTAATTTTAACAAAAAAAAAAGAAAAAAAAGTACCACAAATGCTTTAATACTGTGCGGTCTATGATAAAACATAGCTTATGTTATAGTGACGCTGAAGAAAGCCACTTTTTTATTTTTACAAGGTAGATAGAGAGGGTCAAAGAGTAAGAGGTACTATTTATGCAGGTATTTGGGGAAGATAACGGTTATCTCTCGACTTGAATAGGTTAAGATTGTAGTGATCGGGGAAGCAACCTCTTGGGAGTCAATTGAGATAGAAGGTTACAGAGTTTGAGATACTATTTATTTAGATGTTTGGGGAAGATAACGGTTATCTCTAGACTTGGACAGGTTAAGATTATAGTGATCGGGGAAGCAACCTCTTGGGAGTCAATTGAGATAGAAGCCTACGAGTAAGAGGTACTATTTATGCAGGTATTTGGGGAAGATAACGGTTAAACTTAGACCTGGACAGGTTAAGATTGTAGTGATCGGGGAAGCAACCTCTTGGGAGTCGGTTCCGCAGAGCAGCGATCAGTCTATTGAACGAAGCTGCGCGAGTGGAACCTCCATTTCACTAATGGGATATAAAGGTTAGAACTGGTGGAACTCAAAAATCTAGTTCGTTTGAATACTCTCCATGGAAATAGCAATACAGCATCAAGAAGCTCGAACGTTTTCTCTGTGAGGAGAAGGGCTGTAAGGTGGAAAATAAGTTGTTACCCACAAGAACGCTGAGATTCTTTTGGAACTCTAACAAGACGGTTAGTTGCATAGGTGTTTTGCTTTCGATAAACCAAAAATAAATTACACAAACATATTGATTTGAACTGCTTGGAAGACCTGAATTATTCCAGAAAGATATTAGACCAGTCCATAATTTGTATTGGCAACAAAGCAACTGAAAACGAGAAAAAAAGATTATACACAAATCGAAAGGGTTGTAAAACAAGGATGTGTCTTCTAACTGGCGCAAGATGTCCTACCAGGATTTAATATCGGTGACTCAGTCTTAACAACATGGGATATGTAGATGTTACCATTTTGATGCCGACGAGAAAAGGAAACTGAAAGAACAAAAGCGAGTCAAAGAAAGCTTAAAGGATGAAGCATTAATTGTCAAGAATGAAATTCACAGTATCCCATGTGAGATGTTGCATCAGTAAATAGGGGTCTCAACAGCAGATTTCAAGAATGCATTCGTACAGGAGGACGCCATCTACAGGACACAATTTAAAAAAAAATGGAAATTCCATCATTGTTTCTTAAATGGCATGTTTTAAGTTTTCAATTACTATGAATTAAATATTTTTCTGCCATCACTCTTGGTTTTATTGGATTGTTAAAAAGTTCCCGTTTTTTGGAGTCACCCTATATTTTTGGTTTTATTCACATTTGCTGTGTTTTGTTATTCATGATTATATTTTTGCTATGTAATCGTATGTAAATTTTGGCAGAAAAAAAAACTATAAATATATAATACATTTTGCTCTAATGACAAAAACAAACAAATTGAAATCTTCGACTGATGATTGACTTTTCATCTACTGTTTTTATCAAATCCTTTAATATCATAGATACTTTAAACGAAATGAGATAATAAAAAAGATTAACTTTAAAGAAAACAAAGACAGCAGAATATAATTCTCTTCACATATTTTCTCCAGATTGTTACGCATGAATGAACATGGAACTGTCAAAGGGATTTATTAATACCATATCTTACACATTCTTTAACTGACGAATGCTAAGAACACCATAGATAGAATATATGGGCCACGGGAAAGGATAAGGAAAAAATAAGAACAAGGAAACTTATACTGGAATCAGATAGAGACAGTGACCCCTTGGGAATACCGGGTACTGTAATCTTGGATATCAGGGTGAATAAAATCATATAGAAGAGTTTGTATTCCAGTCGAGTTCATTATACTTATTTACGCGCAAATGCCATTGGGAAAGGTATGAATCCACTTCCTCTCAACCCATCTATGTCTTATATGGTAAGGGTTTTATGTGTACATTATTAATATCTCCAAAGAATGGTTAATACAATACGCACTGGCAAAAAAAGATAATTATTCTTATAATCCAAAAATATGCTTCGGATTAAATAACCGACAAAAGGTTAATAAGACATACAAAACGAAGTCAGAAAAGAAAGAGACAAATGAAGTTTCTTGGGTATATAATGAGAAAAGAATGCCTAGAGAATTTAACACTTACAGGGCATAGTGGAGGAAAGAGAAGCAAAGGAATTGAGTTATTGATCTTCTTAAGAAACTTATCTATCTATCTATCTATCTATCTATCTATCTATCTCGGTCTGTTCATATCTATCTATCTATCTATCTATCTATCTATCTATCTATCTATCTATTTACATTCTCCTCTCCATTATCTATCTATCTATCTATCTATCTATCTATCTATCTATCTACTTTGTTCTAGCCATTATCTGTCTACTTTCTTCACTCCATTATCTATCTATCTATCTATCTATCTATCTATCTATCTATCTATCTATCTATCTATCGATCTATCTATCTATCTATCTATCTCCAACAGCCTGTTCATATTTACCCATTTAGCTGTCGGCCCAATGTCAGTCTGTTCATATCAATCTCACTCAAGTACTAGTCCTTTTTTTTACCAATTTTATACAGAAATGATACGCGCCTTTCGTTCAGAATCCAAACGCAACAATCATTATTTTCTCTCAACAAACATTGTTAGTCGCTGAAAAATTATAACTCAGAATTCTGCAGTAATTTATCAACATTCACAACACATAGCAATGCCAAAAATACGACGCCAGATGTTCGAGCTGTGATATATTGAGACGACATGAAGTTTATGAATGGAGAAATAACGACCGGGTTTTTGATTTGTTGATCCCATTATTCCGTAAAATGATGTACATTTTGTGAAGAAATGGAAAAGTAGCACTTTATACACCTGAAAATATCCAGAGTCCGAGAGAAGGAAAAATTTTGCATCTTATTTGGGAGGAGAAAATGAATTGAAATCTAGAAGATTATGGACAACAATTTCTGTGAGATGTTCACGATTTTATTCTGATATTTCAGCAAAGAAGTTACGTTTATCGACACTAAGATACAAACAGGAAATATTTAATGTAATTTAATTCAAAGGTAATCAATCCTAATCTGCTCTCTCTCTCTCTTTCTCTTACTCTTTCTCTCTGCCTATCTCTATCTCTCTTTCTCTCACACACACAGACACTCACGTCTGGTTGACGGACTTTTGAACAGGAGTAGAGGTTTCTCCTTTCTTTCCTGTTTAAGAGTGGCATTCCGATTCATTCTAAAGTTTTCTAATTCTTTTTTATTTCCAGTAGTCCCTTGCGTCTCTTTTCTCTTATCTTTCCTTGAATTGACTAAAACACACACACACACACATATATATATATATATATTGGATGAAGGTAATTTTTTACGGTACATTTTCTTTATAAAGTTTTCTCCCGTGCACATGACGTAATGCACAGTCTTTAAAAAACATTCTAAATACTAAAAATATAATAAATAAAATGTTGGATTAATCATACATCCTTTCATTCTTTGCATATGTACCGATGACAGAAATTCGCAATAATAATAATAATAATACACTATTTACATTATTCGGACTATTGTTCTCATCTTTCTCGCCATATTTATTACAACGTTTCGACCGTTGTACGCTCCGACCTTCTTCAGGTGGTTTGAATTTTGAACTGAAACCTTTATTTCGCTCATTGGGGTAGACTGTTCTAGTTCCACGTGCCATGTTTAATGGATGTCAGTTATCAGTTATCTCCTGTTAATTCGCCTCTCCAAGTTCTCTACTGCCTTAACCGCGTATTGAACTCACACGCTTTGGGTCCTGTCACTGTATCTAACCAACGCCTTTATCCACTGTGCCATGTGTCCTTGGGTGTGAGTTCAATATCTGGTTAAGGCAGTGGAGAAATTTAAATTATTTTAATATAAAAAAAAAACAACACAAAAAACCCCCCAAAATCCCATATGAAATAAGGACAAAAATGAAACCGCAAGAAAATTTATATTTTTATTACTGAAATTAAGTCCAATTAAACATGAAAATTAGCATTTAAAATTGATAGGAAGCGAATATATATATATATATATATATATATATATATATATATATATATATATATATATATATATATACACATGTATCGCGTTAATTTCAAAAAAGTTGTTGAAGTCCGAAATGCTGGTTAAAGAGGCATTTAAGGCAAGCGGGCTTTCTGGTAGAGTGCTCAAAATCGAAGATAAAAATATTGTGTTAATATATATATATATATATATATATATATATATATATATATATATATATATATGTATATAAATATATATATATATTCAATATATATATATAAAGTGTTGATTATATTCTGAAGATTCAAGGAAGCATCGTCTTCTCAGTCTTTGATTGCTTCGCTGATATACTGCAAAGAAATGAATAAATAAACTTAGAAAAGGAAAATAAATTCTTAAGCATGAAAAGGTAACAGAATTCTAAAAAATATATCTTATCTGATTGTTATATTAAAAAAAAGAAGATTTTTCAGAAATATAACTAGAATAGCAAAAAATAGAACCCCCCCCACAAAAAAAAGGAATGCAATCGAAATATATGTTGAATCTTGAGTAAGCAGCGCTACCATTCCTTTTTTAAAAAATCATTTCACCCCAAGCAAGGCGGGAATGCCACTAATGCGCCAGGGATTACAGAGAGTAAAAGTGAGAGAAAACACTGGGTTTAGGCGGGGATTGAGGAAAGAATAAAAGATGAATGGGATTCGATAACACATAGGCGGTTGTGATTGAAATTTGACGATTAGAGTTATGAGGGAAGTAAGTAAACGGAAGGGAGTTCCACAGGCGGGAAGTGCGATCTAAGCAACGCCTTTATCCACTGGCACAGTGGAGCGAAATAAAGGGTTCAATTCGACATTCCAACCACCTGAAGAAGACTGGAGCGTACAACGGCCAAAACGTTGTAATAAATATGGCGACAAAGACGAGGACAATAGTCCGAATAATGTAAATAGTGTACTTAATACCTCACCTCAGAAATATAGACAAATAATAATAATAATAATAATATTATTAATAATAATAATAATAATAATAATAATTATTATTATTATTATTATTATTATCATTATATAGCTCCTAACATTCTCCCAGTTTTCTATTTCACCCATTATGGGCATTATTTTATCCATGATATTATAACACCTTATTTCACGGACGGAACGGTGTAGCTGAAAGAACAAGATGTCAGTGAAGATGTGACGTGGCTTTACTCTTCCCAGGTTCCACGACTAATGTTAGGGTTTTGGGAAAAACCCAGTAAAGGAATGGAGCTTGCCACGCAGCATTTGACCTTCCGTAAACTTTGAAGTGTTGTACCGTAGAAGTTACTGGTAGACAGGTACAATGAAGAACCCACAGAAATTGCTCTTCATAATAGACGATGGCTCAATAAGTAAGCGAAATACTCAGAACTTATTGCCGACTGGCCAGCACTCAGGTTTCAGCCTATTGAATCGACGCTTGAAGTAGCTGCAGAGAGTAGTCGGGGGCATTGTGCATCTCAACTGAAAGTTCCAAGCGTTGTGCCAACATCTACGCGTCGCTGACCTCATGGAATACCGTTCTGAATGCCCTGAATTGCGTGGCCCCGCTCAACTATACCCCTCCAACCCTGTGAGCGCATGCGATTGTATGATTTCGTGTTCAATCTAAAGCAGCGGGTAGTGCACACAGTAGCGCAAATACGTTTTGCCTTAGCGCATCACAGTATGAGTTAAGTTAATGCCGGAGTCGTAGTTGAAAGCCAAGAAAGACCAAAAAGAGCTACTGGGACAGGTAACACCACCGGCGGTCGTACAGCGCTGAATGTCGCAGTCGAGGCTTATGCGGCGAGCTTGGGGAGTTTGAGATAAGCGCACAGCGGCCATGTTTGTAGCAGTTCTTGAAAGTTTGTTTGCCCTTGTCTGTGGACCTTCGGAGTTTCTGGCAGCAGAAATCGATGCAGCATTGCGGGTTGCCCGCTGCAGCTCTGTCTCGGACTCCCTCGACCTAGCTGTTGCAGCAGCGTCCCTGGATTGACGGGCGCGCCTGCGGTCAGGTGTCTCTACAGCCCTCGACCTGGCAGTGGTGGCAGCATTCGTAGCATTTCGCACGGACCTACGGAGCGGTGTCTCAGCAGACCTGTCAAGTGTCTCTATTGCCCTTGATTTCGCAGAGGCAGCAGCATTTCTTACGTTACGAAGACGCCTTTGATGACGAGTCTCGGAAGCCCGAGATGCCGAGGTGGTGGCTGCAGCCTGTGCGTTCATTCTCGACCGTTGTGCATTCTTTAGCCTTGATCGCAACGAAGCCCTTTAGGCAGCTTCCCCAGCCAAGCAGGTGGCACGCTCCTCTTATGACTGCGAGGCATGCGTGAGGGGGCTGCGTTGAGCGTCTTGTGACAGTCGCATTGTAGTCTGCTCCTCGGAATCGCGGGCCCTTCTTGCCCTCATAGCGGACGTTCTTGCAGACCGAAGGCTAAGACCCTACTTTTTGGCGGCATGGGGAAAAGTGATGGTAGTAGTGGTTGATTAGGGTTGCTCAATTGCAGGAGTACAAAGTCTTAGTATCGCAAAGCGTGAGCCAGAATCAGGAAGGCAGGTATTTAAGTAAAACAGCCAAATAAATTGTTTATGGTAGTTGGAAAAATGTAGTTAAACAGACAAATGGTAAACAAAAACGTAAGAAACAACTTGCAGTAGGAGAAATGATCAGTTGAAGGAGCCTATCGTCAACCGGATGGCGGCATAACAGGAGCAGATGTGAGACCTTCGTCCCACAGCTGTGCATAGCAGGTTCAAATGCGAAGTATCGGTTGTGCCAATCAGCGAGCGTCCTAGGATCTCGAACACCAATCAGCATCCGCGTACTGCCCTCAGCCAATGAGATACTGCTATGTGAAGCATGGTCACGCGTGTGTGAATAACAATCAGCTGTAGAGTCTGTAGTGTAGACGTCTCAGTTGAACATACGCTTGATTAGTGTATTCGCAAATTCCGATGAAGACATGATTGTATCGCCTTCCCTCAGGTCACAAAGGAGCTCACAGGGCAAAAGTTTTTAATTGTCACGACTAAAGCCGATAAAGTTAATCAAAATCGCAAGCAAGTTGCAAAAAACATCGCCAAATTCAGGTAAACTCGAATTGAATGGGAAGTCAAAAGGGGTATGATTTCATCGATTTTTATCCGATAATTGAAACCGATATTGAAAACGAAAGTCAGTACCTCAACACTGTCGATAAATACTATACTCAACGGGAATTTTGCTGAAAATTCTTCACCATTTGCGAAAAATATAGCCAAAAATCAGTTGGACTGGACTTGAATAGGATGTCCCAGAGTGATCGATTGTATCGATATTTTCCAGTAATTGATATCGATATTGAAAATGAATGTTAGCACCTCATAAATGTTGATAAAAACAATGCTCAACGTAATTTTGGTGGAAATTCTTCGCCAAAAATAGCTTGACTGGATTTGAACTGGAAGTCAAAAGTGGCATATTATCAATTCTTTCTGATATTTGATACCGATATTGAAGAAAAAGGCCAGCAACTAATAACTGTTGATAAAACTAATGCTCAACATGATTTTCCTGAAAATTCCTAGCAGGTTGCGAAAAACAGCCAAATTCAGCTACATTGGATTTGAATCGGATGTCCCAAAGTGATCGATTTTATCGATTATTTCCGATAACTGATATCAATTTTTAAAAACATAGAACATCACCTCAAAACTATAATCATATAAAATCCGAAGACGTCAAGTACGAATGCCGTAAATTTCCAATCTGTGTGTGAATTTTCATGCCAATCGGACGAACGGTTTGCTCAGGATGAGGTAACAAGTTGACAAACACACAAACAGAATGCCATTTATATATATATATATTTACACACACAAACATATATAAGTGCAAGCAGACAGGAGCACATACACACACATATGTATATATATATATATATATATATATACACAAACATATATAAGTACATACAAACAGGATCTCACACATACATATATATTCTCTCTCTCTCACACATATATATATATAATCACCACATACATAGCCAGAATATTATTAAAGATACCTACCAGAAGGTCGTTGAAGAAATATGGAGAGTAATACAGGCATCAACTTAAAGTATGACAAATGCTGTTATTTCAGATACATTCATGTAGTTCTCAAATTTAACTACTAAATTAGCCTTAGAAAAGAAAGACTGTTTGAGCTGTTAAATCTATTCAATGAGGTGTGGAGAAAGAATCCACCTCCAATCACTCATACCTGAACGAAACATTTCTAAGCACTCATTCTACTGTGTACCCATATATATATATATATATATGCACACACACACACATATATATATATATATATATATATATTTATATATATATGCACACACACACACAAATATATATGTTCTCTCTCATATCTATAATCACCACATACAGACTGTTGGGATGCATTACTGCTCATCAGTGTAACTAGACATCCGATTGCTTCAAGTCGGGATTGAAACTCGACCGATTTGGCATCAGTCAGAAACTCTACCTCTAAGCTATCTTAGATAGATCTTATATAAACGTTGAATCAGTAGCCAGAGCCGACAATTTATACGAAGAGCTATGCGTTAATCGGGGGCACCTACTGTTAAAAAATTCCCTTTTTCCATCGCACTCAACCGGCGAAGTTATAGATAGATACGAGATTAAGTAAAACATGATACGCACTTTCATAGTATTTCCTAGTATTTGGAATTATATATATGTATATATATATATATATATATATATATATATATATATATATATATATATATATATATATATATATATATATATATATATATATATGTGTGTGTGTGTGTGTGTGTGTGCGCGTGTGTGTGTGTGTGTGTGTGTGTGTGTCTGTGGTAAAATATAGTTTAAAGGTATGCTATATCAGGGATCGAACATACAGAAGTGGATATTGAAGTCAACACCCAGCCACGGTAGTTTGTTTCATGCTTAAACTGTTGCTGCATTTGCGTAAGCGTCCACTATTCTGCTTCCATATCACGCATGCCACTCGTTGCCTCTCAGAACGGCGAACTGTAGTCAGTTCAGCAGAACCCACAGACTGCTGCCTTTCAGTTCCGCTACATAAAACGAACCATTCTTTTGGATTTTTCATCGTGTAATAATTAACATAATTTTTCACCATATATATTCCTGTTTCCCTGACAACTACAAGCTCCAACTATTTAAGTGTAACGTCAATCGACATCTCCAGTTGCCTTGATCTATCCACTTCCCTTCTCCACATTTTTTCACCTTTCATTCCTATCTGATCTCGCTCCAAATCTTCTGTAACCCCCTTGTCTTGATCGATCCACTATATTTCTCCACATCCTCTCCTTTACCACTCCTATCTGCTCTTCCTCCAAACCTTCTGTAACCCTTTGCATGCTAGTGGTTTCCAGCCTTCCTTGGGGTGATAAGCTTAAAAAAAAATCTATCTATCTATCTATCTATCTATCTATCTATCTATCTATCTATGTATGTATGTATGAAGAAATATACTCTTAAGGTGTGCTATATGTATGGGATAAAGTACTCAATGTATATATATAGTCGCCTGACGATTGCACTAGCATGAAACAGACTGTTGCCTCTAAGTGCTGACTTCCATGTCCACTTTTATATTTACACACGCTCTATCTCTGATATTGAGCACTTTATCCCATAAATATAGCACACTTTAAGACTATATTTCTAGATATATATTATATATATACATATATATTACATATATACATATATATATATACATATATATTATATATACATATATAATATATATTATATATATACATATATATATATACATATATATTATTTTATATATACGTATATATACATATATATGTTATATATATATACATATATATGTTATATATACATATATAAGTTATATATATTTATGTATATTATATATACATATATATTATATATATACACACACATATATATTAAATATATACATATATATTATATATATACATATATATATATAGATCATATATATACACATATATATATTATATATATTATATATATACATATATATATATATATATATATATATATATATATTATATATACATAAACACACACACATATATATATATTAATTTTTAAACATTCATATTTTTATTACTTGAAAACTTATTTTTTGTAGATGCGCGTAGTTGAACAGACACAGAATTTTTTTGTCCAATGTCTGTTTCGTCTGCCAACCTACGCAATCACGAATGCCTAATAAAGGAAAATAGACTATCTGTCAGGATTTGAATCTGCGTCTCCCTTTGCAAGAGATACTAAATGAGCCGGCGTGCTTTGACCGCTCGCCTACTGAGAGTTTCGCCGACAACCCACTTTCTATTTGCCTTTAAGTCACATTGGCTCGAAAAACCATATCTGTTCAGTTTCGCATCCGAAGTGTAAACAAAGCAATTCCTAAGGAATTAATAGATTTTATTTTTTTAACACAAAATATTTTGATTATTTCAAACTTTTTTTTAGTGGATATTTGAGTAGACGCTTCGTTTTTAAAAAATATTTATTTCGTCTACCTGTCCACGGACTCGAGAATACTTAATAACTCCGATGTGCCCACTGAGTGATATACACGTACACAGTCTGATATTTTCTGTACCTTCAGTAGGTGTTTTTACTTGTACAAATCAAATTTGCGATTTGAATAATTGTTAGACTGCCTCTTATCCTAACCTCTAAGTGTTACTTTTTTGTTAAAGCTCTAATTGTAGTATATAAGCCAAGCATTTGTCAAGCGATAACAATCTGTCAGCCGAATGTCCAATATGGCTGCCCAATCAAATCATTTCAGTTCTAAATTATCAATCTTGTCTTTCTGTTACACCGCCCAATGGGGGTTATTTCTGGATGGTATTTGCCAGATTTTTTACAGTTATTTTATTTTTATGTTGTTAAATGCGCTCTTGTTATTTGGCCAGTTCCTGCAAGATCTAGTTTCTTCTACTCTTTCTATGCGTTGTGTCACTTCAAGACGTCGGCGATAATGGCTCTACACAGTTCTTTTTCCTTTGTAGCTCTTAGTCTTTTTGCTATATTACCTCATCTCTGCTCTATCAACCATTTAAACACGCTCTTTAGGCATGGTATGCGCTGCTTTCCTCTGTCCTACTTGTCTTCAATTTGTCCTATGAGTGTCAAATTTTCCAAGCTCCCTTTCCTTATTATAAGCCATAGAAATATAAAATCTTTCTATATGATGCTACGCATAAGTGTCCTTTTTGTTTCCATTTTCTGTAAAAATTCAACGTTTGTTCTAGTGTTCAGTCCATGGTATTCTCAGCATCCTTCTGTAGAACTACATTTCTGTTGTCTCTACTATATCTTTGATTAAACTGTCCATCATTGACTGTCATGTAGGAAGACCGATATTACATAATATTTCATTTCTTGCCTTTAGCATGTCCTGTGAGAATTAAATTTTCAAATCCCTCTTTCCTGTGTCCTAGAAATTTCAACTATCTCTTTCGGATGCAAATTAATAATAAAAAAAGTGTCGATTTCAGTCATGGGAATGAATGAAAAACACTTGTCATCCACTTTTATAAGCAAAAGCACACAAATAAATGCTGGGGTTTTCTTCTTAGCCGATAAGATTGGCTGGTTCTCGGTTTCATATGACTTAGTCCCAATCTGCCCTGTCTGGAAGTCAAAACGCTACGTTCGCTTGTCTGAACTTGCATATGTGTGGCGACATAAATTCTTAGTTTGCGGATATTTTACCTAATTATTGTTAATTTGCCTTGCATATCTTTTTTGCGTGCTTGACATTATTTTTTGCCCTGTTCTTTTTTTTGATCGCAAACTTTGTTAATTCTATTTCTTGGGCTGTTCTATCATTTATTTTGCATTTGATCATGGCACAAAAAGTAATTTTTCCTGTCATTAAATTAAGAAGTAAATATTTTTCTGTATAATGATATAGAAAAAAAATAGATTACTGTCGAAATCCAGATAATTTACCGTGAATACTTAACAAAAGAATGCCTAGAAATTGGTAACATAAGATTCTCTGAAATTGGCGTGCGGAATAAAATATCTCCCCGTATACAATGTTTCTATTTGTTTTTATTCGCTGTGCAAGTTCATACAGGTTGACGGATGTCAACTTTTTACATTTGAAATTGACGGATGTCAACTTTTTACATTTGAAATTATTATATACAACCGTAAGTTCTATGATGACGGTTTATTCTTCAAAACTTTTCGCTTTTGGATCTCTCTTCCGTCTTTTTGCTTCCCGCACAACTTTGATCTGCAAAACTTTAAATCATTATCTTCTTTATCTCTCTATATTTTTAAGATGAGGTATTATGTACACTATTTACATCATTCAGACTATTGTACTCATCCTTGTTGCCATATTTATCACAACGTGTCGGCCGTCGTATGCTCCGGCCTTCCAACCACCTGAAGAATGCCGGAGCGTACAACGGCCGAAACGTTGTGATAAATATAGCAACAAGGATGCGCACAGTATTCCAAATAATGTATGTAAATAGTGTTATCTTCTGTATTCTTAATTCATCTTCTTTTATTGTTCTGTCTCCTTAATAATGATTTTCCATCTTTTCTCGTATTATTTTACCCTTTTCAACCATTTGCGACATAGTGGCTTTATTACCTTACTTGGGTAAAATAATTTAAATCTCATAATGTTCACATATGTTTTATTTCAGACATTCAAAATATTTGTAAAACATGACTTACAAATTTTAATCAAACACTTTTTCACTGAAAGAGATTTAAGTACATAACAAATATGTCCATTAAAACTATTGCCTCATTATGGAAAAAAATAATTAAATTAAAGTACTTCTGTTACGTACTATACTATACTATACTTACGTACTATTACGTACGTAATATAATTATTATTAACTGAATTTTCATAGATTTTTGAACAATATTCAATACAGAGAAAAAGCCAAACGTCAGCGTCAGATTTTAGATGTACACTTCATAGGTTAAACGCTGCATTTGGGGGTAACAAGAAAGATTGAATTGCTTTGTTAGGATCAAAATTCTATTGCTAGAATATTAAGTGAAAGCATTTTGGGAATGGTACGAGTTGTGGGCTGCTACTATTTTGGTGGATATCAATTAGAAGCGGCCTGTTTAGACCAATATCAACAACTACCAGTAACGCATTGTGTGGCGAAGATATATTCAATAACTGAATGGAAGATTTGTCACCAAGTATGAGCCAATAAAATGGCTACTGTGGCAAAAAATCAATTAAGTTAAACAAAGTAGGTAAAGAATATACACAGTACATTGATCCTTATAATATATTGCAACGCAGCAGACCTGTCAGAATGTCCATACTAATTTACGTTTGTCCCATAAAGCCTCCACATGAACGTTGCAACTGGACCTTGCATCAACGAAAAATGTCGTTTGGGCGATTAATATAATTTGTTTTTGAATAAGGTAGACAGCATGATATTTTGTCGCATTTTCCTGTGGCAACAGGAAGCACTCTAAGAAAAAAAATTGGAATCTGTATGCAGTATAAGACAACGTTCCGCTTAGAAGCATTGGATCCTGTCATTTATGTGAATGTACTGCGTTACGTACCACACATAGCAGCATCTTTAAAGCCCAGTGCATCCACTTAATTGCAAAAGGAAGAAGGAAACGTGTATGAAGTAGACCCCACTGTGATATAGTCATCATTCCCAGATTTGAATCTCATGGAGCAATTGCATTGGACAAGAAAATATTGGTTAAATCTTTTCGCGCCAAAACCGAAAAGAAACATTCAGAAGTAAGTAACTGGTGATTAATTACTTACCATTGCCTGAAGAAGTACAATTAAAGTATTGAAACATGAAAGATTTTGTGTAGCGATTTCAACATGTTTTTATATTATAATCTTTTATAATATATATATATATGTATATATATCTGTGTGTGTGTTTGTGTAAATGTGGCTATAAACCAAATAATTAGATATTAGCAACTGTATATACGTGCATACACAGATAAGTGAATAAATATTTCCTTAATTTAATATGTCTAAACAAAACTGTGCTCAATGCAGTTAGACAAACGGAATAAACTCATGATAGCTTATAATCACAGAAAAAAAAACTCACTTAAAGTATTTCAATTCTTGCATAGATCATTTATCCTAATATCATATGCCCATTGCATATTGAGTAACGCCCTTTAATCATTTAAGAGTCTATTAATACGTAACGAAATACAAACGTTCCTATTTTCTCATTTAAACTTCAAGCTTCTATCATTTTTTCCAATATTCCACTGCCTACACTTTACATTCTGTATTTACACCCCAAGAGTATATTAAGTGTATATACAAATTTGAGCATTGATTCTGCGTTTAAAATAGCGTTCCTCCCATGAGACCCACTATTTAAAAAAAAATAAAAAAACATGTATTTAATTCACCAGTTCGTGCCTGAAACTTTAAGTTGCACTACAATCGTAGGTATATGTATATTTTTTACTACATTATATATATATATATATATATATATATATATATATATATATATATATATACATATATATATATATATACATATATATAATTATATATATATACACATATATATACATATATATATACATATATATATATATGTATAAATATAGTCATACACACACACGTTTGTGCGAGTGTGTATTGATGTAACAGGAAAGAACAGTTAGTTGATTCAAAGTTCTTTTATATTTTGTTTTTATTTTTAAAAAGCAGTGCTTGATATAGAAGTAAAGCTTAAAATTGTAGCCCTCCCAGCCCCCACCAAAAAAAACCCGCAGAGACCCCTTTATAATGAAAAAAGTTATCCCCAGATTACACCTCGATTTTCAACTTACAAATGAGTAAAACATTACGTTTGTCAGTTATCCCATAAAATGGACACACACACACACACACACACACACACACACACACACACACACACACACACACACACACACACAAACACACACACACACACACATATATATATATATATATATATATATATATATATATATATATATGAAGAAAAATATGGAAAAACAAAAATCCGAATATGCAAGTTTACTGTTTTATTGTTCTTTTAAAACAATGAAACAGTAAACTTGCATATTCGGATTTTTGTTTTTCCATATTTTTCTTCATACTGTCGGATCTATATCCACATATTTGCTTACATTATTCCGTTAACAAAATAGACGAACGATCTGGAAGATGACATCAACACCGCGACCCGCCCCTTGTTGAAGGAAATTCACGACACAATTCCAACATCGAAAACAACGACAATTGCGTATGTATACACACACCGACACATAGATACATGTCTGCGCTTAATCCTACACTGTTCATATATGTATATGTTTGTGTGAACTACAATACATACACCTGCATGTATTTATGTCTGTGTACGTATGAGTGACATCCCGAAACGAACAGAGGAGAATATTTCTTCCCACTACCATCCATGTGCGTGTGCATGTGTGTGGGTTGGGGGTGTGTGGGTAGTGTGTGTGTGTGTGTGGGGGGGTAGTGTATGTGTGTGTGTGTGGGGGGTAGTGTATGTGTGTGTGTGCGAGAGAGAGAGAGAATTGTGTTATCCTATATTAGTTATCAACATTGTTCGAAAATTATCAGTGCATAAATTTCTATCATAATAATAACCGTTGTATAATGTTCCATCATAATAATTATCGTTGTATAATGTTCCATCATAATAATTACCATTGTATAATGTTCCATCATAATAATTATCTTTGTATAATGTTCCATCATAATAATTACCATTGTATAATGTTCCATCATAATTATCGTTGTATAATATTCCATCATAATAATTACCATTGTATAATGTTCCATCATAATAATTACCATTGTATAATGTTCCATCATAATTATCGTTGTATAATATTCCATCATAATAATTATCTTTGTATAATGTTCCATCATAATAATTACCATTGTATAATGTTCAATCATAATAATTACCATTGTATAATATTCCATCATCATAATTATCATTGTATAATATTCCATCATAATAATTATCATTGTATAATGTTCAATCATAATAATTATCGTTGTATAATGTTCCATCATAATAATTATCGTTCTATAATGTTCCATCATAATAATTATCGTTCTATAATGTTCCATCATAATAATTACCATTGTATAATGTTCTATCATAATAATTACCATTGTATAATATTCCATCATCATATTTATCGTTGTATAATATTCCATCATAATAATTATCGTTGTATAATGTTCCATCATAATAATTATCATTGTATAATGTTCCATCATAATAATTATCGTTGTGTAATGTTCCAACATAATAATTATCATTGTATAATGTTCCCTCATAATAATTATCGTTGTGTAATGTTCCATCATAATAATTATCATTGTATAATGTTCCATCATAATAATTATCGCTGTGTAATGTTCCATCTAAGAGAGGTTTCTGAAAATGATTGAATCTCCGCACGTTCCAAAAATATAACGAAATAATGAAACATGCATGAGAAATGTTTAAAATCCTTTCTTGGTGGTGCTGAGAACTTTTCAAGTAGCAACTTCCGTGTGACTTAGGGGGATGCATTAGTCTCTCGCTTACCACGCTGGATCCAATGGCACTCTCAGTATTTTCAACATTTAAACTTTCAAATGAAATAAAACTTTAAATAAAACCCCTGTACGGGAATATGTCACGTCTGACTGCGTGTGGCAAATTAAAGATTGCAGTGAAGCCATTTCGTTGTCATATTCTCTTTTTTGGAATTTTCGCGTTCTGATGTTTCTTAGGAAAAGCGGCCACGGAAAAATACATGCAAAGCAGGAATAAATATCTGGTTATTTGTGTGATGCAAAGAATTCTGACCAGCATTTTGTTTTTAAATTTTGTAAACGTGTGAGTTCTGCTTACTTTAATGTTCATAACTACATTCTTTCTCTCTATCTCTGTGATGTGTGTGTGTGTTTGTGTTTCTGTTACATCAGGACATCGGCTTATGTAGTTCTACGCAGTTTCTTCTCTGTAGTGACAATTCACATAAAACTGACTGACTGAAGGTATGCACAGTTAAATACGGAAATACATAAAAGGCTCAACGTTTTCGAAAGATAGAATATAAACATAATAAATTCCCAGTGAGAAATTTTACAGAGATCATTAGATAAATCTTTCGAGTGTCTTTGATCTGGAGTCAGATATATTGCTTGTTCAGTTGTTGTTTTTTTTAAAATTAAGCATTAGTATCCTTTTTAGAAATCATAGGACACATTCTGATGTTATTAAAATGAATTTTACGTAAATAGGAGTCAGCGCCGTGATAAGTGTATATATTTTCGTTTTGTCCGACAGAAAAAAAAATTATTTTAGGAAAATAATCACTGGCGATTAAAAAATATTTATGTGAAGAATTGGAAACGAAGATGCAGGAGATTTTTAAACGGATATTGGACTCACACTATTTGGGTTCTGTCACTGGATCTAACCAACGCCTTTATCCACTGTGCTATGTGTCCTTGAGGAAACCTGGCACAGTGAATAAAGGCGTCGGTTGCAGAGTGGAATTAAAAAGAGATAACTGATAACTGATAACTGACATCCATTAAACACGGCACGTGGTATTAGAACAGTCTAGCGAAATAAAGGGTTCAGTCCAACATTCCAACCACGTGAAGAATGCCGGGGCGTACAACGGCCGAAATGTTGTAATAAATATGGCTACAAAGATGAGGACAATAGTCCGAATAATGTAAATAGTGTACATAAAACCTCCTCTCAGAAATATAGACAGATACTGAAAGGCCGAAACGTTGTAATAAATATGGCGACAAAGATGAGGACAATAGTCCGAATAATGTAAATAGTGTACATAATACCTCATCTCAGAAATATAGACAGATACTGAAAGGCCGAAACGTTGTAATAAATATGGCGACAAAGATGAGGACAATAGTCCGAATAATGTAAATAGTGTACATAATACCTCATCTCAGAAATATAGACAGATACTGAAAGGCCGAAACGTTGTAATAAATATGGCGACAAAGATGAGGACAATAGTCCGAATAATGTAAATAGTGTACACAATACCTCATCTCAGAAATATAGACAGATGTTGTCCTCATCTTTGTTATGCTTATCACAACGTTTTGGTGGTTGAATTTGGTGACATAATGGCTGTGTTCAATCTCTAGGTCGGGCAGTGTGTATTTGTACTCAGTGGAAACGGGTGAGCAATAACTTAAAAGTAGTAAATAAAATTAAAAACCAGACGATATCTCAATAATTGAACAGAGGAACGAGAACAGTCTAACCCTGAAGATTGAATAAAGGGTTAATTTCGGAATTCCTTGTAGGTTATCCAGATCGATATGCGCTTGAAGAAGGACGGTAGTCACAACGGCCGGAACATTGTGATAAAAACAACAAAGACGAGGACGATAGTTTGAATATAATTGGTGTAAATATTGATAATTCCTTACAAATTCAAAGAGAAATTATAAATGTTGTACAGTGGTGTCACTTTTACTATTAAAAAAACCCCATAAAACAAAACAAAAAAAACCAACAAAGTGCAAAATATACTTACTGCATCAAGTGTAATACCGAGTTTGCTAAGATCAAACCTTTGGTAGGTCCCTGTAAAAAATAAAATAAAATATACTGAAATATCAAATATCGAAACATGGATAGGAGAATTATTTTTTAGCTCTAAAAATATCAGGTGAGAGGAAAAGTTTTCTTCTTTTAAAACAAGTGACTGAATACACTGTCGGAAACCTTTAAAACATTTTTGCAAGTCTTTGAATCTACATTGTTCTCCAAGAAAAAGATTTCTTCAGTATTATAATGTGATTTCTTTTCATATTATGAAGTTAAAAGCTCGAACACATATCTTGTCTCATTGAAATTTCACAACAAGAACGAAAACTGATAAAAGATATAAAGATGAAGGATTTTAACATGAATGTGCTTTAATTCAGTTTCTACAAAAATCAGGATTTGTCAGTAGAATTTGCATTATGCGATACATGGGTTGGACAAAATAATTGGAAGAGGTGCAAATTCCACTCCTATATTTCAAAGACCTATTATATTAAGAACTTTACCTAAAAATTCGTAATTGCAGGTTATATCTATCGTAAATACATTTATTTAACAAATTTACTCTCTTTGTCTTTATTTTTAGAATTTAGTAAAATTTAAGCTAAATGCCTGACATTCCCAAGTTCGATGGCAGGAACCTGGATCACTAAGGTTGCTGAACTGTTTGGTTTTTCAAGAGCTACCATATCAAGAACTATGACGCAATTCGAAAACAAGGCAAAACCTCTAGCAACCGTAACAAGTAGGGCCGGACATGCAAATTTACTGACAGGGACCGACGTGCACTGAAACGCAATGTGGCAAAAAATCATCGGACTACTGCGGCCAAAGCGACTGCTGAGTTGAATAATCATCTGAATACTCCTGTTTCTGTGAAAACTGTTCGTCATGAGCTCCATAAGGCTGGATATCACGGAAGATCCGCCGTAAGGGAACCTCTTCTCTTCACTTGCAACATTCAGAAGAGGTTGAAGTAGTGCAGGGATCACAATGCCTCAGGGCGAGTTTATGTGTGGAGGCAGCCCAAAGAAGCTTACAACCCTGACTGACTTCTTCCAACAGTGAAGCATGGAGGTGAATCAGTGATAGTTTGGTCCACCATATCATGTAAATGTCTCGGTCAGATAGTTGCCCTGCAGGGGATAATCAACAGCAAAGATTACATGAAAATTTTGGGAGATCATGTTCATCCAATGGCCCAGACTTTATTCCCTGATAGTGACTGCATCTTCCAAGACGATAATACTCCAATACATACCACTCGAGTGGTTAAGAATTGGTATGAAGAGTATGAAAGTGAGGTAGAACACATGGAGTGGCCTCCCCAATCTCCAGATATCAATATTATTGAACATTTGTTGTGCATTTTGGAGCGACAAGTTAGGAGCCGCTATCCTCCACCGTCGTGTCTTAAAGAGCTGGAACAGGTGTTAATGGAAGAATGGCTGAATATTCCTTTGGATGAAGTCAGGAAGCTGTATGATTCCATTCCTAGACGTATTAAATCTGTATGTGAGGCTAAAGGAGGACCAACTCCATATTAAATAAATTTTCTTTGAATTTAACAAGTATTTCAATTATTTTGTCCAACACCTGTAGCTGTGTATCGGATCCGTTTTTTTAACTCAGCAACAAATTTCACTTACTTTCATTACTTCTTTTAGACTCGATGAAAACTGTAGATTGATAAGCCAAAACATTGTGGTAAGAAAATAAGTGAAGAAATTATTTTAAAAAAGAACCCCAAAACAATATTTTACATCTAAAATTCAGTTCAGCATTCTCAATGTGATTCATGACACCTTTCTTTACGTCTGTCATATTTATATTAGTACCCGTTTTTCTTCCGCAACACTATCCAGACTATTACTCATTTGGTGTTATACACTCGAAAATATATTGAGAAGATCGGCGCATAGCTTCAACTGTCGTGGATTTCTGTGGCAGCTAAAGTCTCAATGGTGCGTCTTCTCTTTTCTCTTGCTTTTATAGGTGATCATTGGATCAGAATCGCTGCGCGGGAATAATCACTCTTCACGTGCAGACAATCCGATTGGTCGACACTGACCAATCAGTGAATGAGATTTTGGGAGATTTTTGGGAGCCGATTCTCCCAAAAGTGTATAAATCTACTATACAAAAATATAGCAATTTCAAAATCGTCGCATAAGACAGTAGCGTTGATTTCTATCCAATGAATGATTTTTATTGAAATTTGAATTTGTATAGGTATGTATGTGTGTGTGTGTGTGTGTGATGATCACTATAATATCATGTTGTTTTGCGCGTTCACTGTTGAGGAGAATTTACCATATAACATTTCATATTCGTAAGCAATTTCTGAGTAGCAGGAAAAATGAAACTAAACGAGATATCCCGAGAGATGATCAGTGGAACGTAAACAATCTACTTCCGGTGATTAAATAAAGAGTTCAGTTTCAAATTCCCTGTAGTTTACACAAATATAAACTTGAAGAAGACCGTAGGGTAAAACGACCGAAATGTTGAGATAAGAACAACAATGATGAGGACAATAGTGAGAATGTGAATAGTGTATATAATGATAATATACCATTCCAGGAATCCAGGCAAAAATTAATTTTTTTGTCTTCATATGAATAAATCTGACAACAGATCGCGTACGAATAATTCAGTTTCGTTAAAACATGAATTTATTCAAAGAAATATTTCAGTTCCTTTCTATCTAATTAATGCTTTCAACTCCGTAGAAAAAGAAAATAAATAAGTTTCTCCCCACCGTCTCTCTCTCTCTTTCCACCTTTCCATCTATCTATCTAACTATCTATCTATCTATCTGACGATCTGCCTAAGTGAAAACTTGGTAGGTTTGTCTGGCTCATTAGGTTTGACTAGGTTTATCTATATATATATATATATAGTTATGTAATGAAAAGTTTGGTAATCCGTATGGATAGTCCCAAGGAGAATGTAATCCAGAGAGCTCAATGTCAAACCAGAGCAAATATTAATTTAATTCAAAATTAAAAAACAGACAAACTTAAGGGTGCATTAATTATATTTTATTTCCACAGGAATGTGGTTTTTTCATAGTTCTTTTTTTTCCAAGCATAAAAAATGGTTTTAAATTTACATATTATATTTATACGCATTCAAAAGGTAGTTTTAAGTTGATGTAATCACCTCACAGACACACACACACACACACACACACACACACACATATATATATATATATGTATGTATGTATATATATATATATATATATATATATATATATATATATATATATATATATATATATATACTATTTACATTGTTAGGAGTGTTGTCCTCATGCTTATTGCCATATTATTTACTGTTGTACGCTCCGGCCTTCTTCAGGTGATATAAGTTGGCATTTCGAATAGAACCCTTTATTTAGTCTCCTCGACTAAATTGTTCTCGTTCCACGTGCCAAGCCTTTTCTGGATATCGCAGTTTCAATTATTTTCCTTTAGTAACTCAACTCTCCAAGCTTTTTGTTCACCTGAACTCTTTGACTCAAGTCACTGGATTAATTAAACCATGGCCCAGTGGATTAAAAGTTGTGATGGTGATTTTTAAAAAGACGCGCGAAAACGCTCTGTTATTATCAGTTTAAAATTCTAAATTTATTCGTTGTAGCTATGGGATTTTCGATATAAGTGAACTGGCCTGAAATCGGGGAATTTGATACGTGAAACACATTGAAAGCAAGAGGGAAATAATGATTAATTTAACCAACAAGATTATGCAAATGGTTGGCAGTGTAGGAACTGGAACGGATGTTGAAAAGACAAACCTTATTTAGGCCTACAATGGAAGCAAATTGTGAAGAGCGATGACCATGCTATCGAGAAGTGACATAGAACAACAAGAAGGAAAATAGTTTACTATATATCTACGGCAGGGTTAAATTTCACTAATTAAGACTACAATCTTGAAGGAAATTGTTGATATGAAATCGAAGAATCAATGATTGTTGTCATGAAATCGAAGAATCAATGATTGTTGTTATGAAATCGAAGAATCAATGATTGTTGTTATAAAATCTAAGAATCAATGATTGTTATAAAATCTAAGAATCAATGATTGTATCATGAAATCAAAGAATCAATGATTGTTGTCATGAAATCGAAGAATCAGTGATTGTTGTTATAAAATCGAAAATCAATGATTGTTGTTATGAAATGAAAGAATCAATGTTTGTTGATATAAAATCGAAGAATCAATGATTGTTGATATGAAATCGAAGAATCAATGATTATTGTTATGAAATCGAAGAATCAATGATTGTTTATATGAAATCGAAGAATCGATAATTTTTCTTATGAAATCGAAGAATCAATGATTTAAAATTGTTGGTTAGAATTCCTCTAGCTTTCTTTCCACAAATGTTCCATATACTTAATTTGCCAGTTTCTGATTTTGAGCAGCAGTTTTTTTTTATTTTCCGTTACTCAAATGTTCTCATAATGTTTTCAGCGTTCGTAGACAGAACAATATCCCTGTTGCTGTAATCACTTAATAAAGGAGTGATAGATTTTATTAACATACCTGTCTGATATTGGATAATCTTTAGAGTAATGAATGTCAAACAATACTTACTGGTGATGGAGAAGAAACGACAAAAGAACTGAAGGAAATCATCCAACATGAGGCGGCCATCCCTTCCTCCGTAACGTATGGCCGCACTTTCTGCAACTTTCCGACCTGCTACAACGTCTGAAATAAACATAAACGGTAAATACGTGAAGACATTCATGTTTATTTTTGTAAACTGCGAATGGAAACAAGTAACAAAAAAGATCCCTTTAAAAAAATGTCTTTCAAATTTTAGCTGTAATAAGATGGTCTTTTCAAAGCTTTGTAGCATTTTGCCTTGGAATAATACTTGTTAGGTTTTAACTGCAGCATTTTATGTGTTCCTTGGCAATTGGTACAGTAGTTTAAATTTCTGCGAAGCGTCTTGACAGAGGACAGTAAGTGATATACAGAGATCCGTAGACGTATTGGGATGGCCAATGACATTCCAAAAGCTGGGCAGATTATTGCGAAACAGGAGGATTTCTGGGGTAACAAAGAAAAGAATACTGAGCTGTTACATGACATCTGTTACGTGACTTCTTTACGACAGCAAATGTTGGATGATTTCCTCAAAGATGAAGAACACACTCGAGGCGACAGAGATGTGGCTCTACAGAAGGATCCTAAGGATATCATGGACCGAGCGTGTGAGCAACGATGGGGTCTTAAAGAGGCTGAAAACAAGGAGGAGGCTTATGCTTAACATCAGAAAGAGGCAGCTGAAGTTTCTGGGACACATAATGAGAAAGGGGGGCCTGGAGAATCTGATACTCACGGGTCAAATAGGGGGGAAGAGAGACAATGGAAAACAACGTGTGACATACCTGGCGAGTTTAAGCAAGGGGATGACATAACGTGGTCTGGGGAAGGAAGTGCAGGGAAGGAAATTGTTGAGAGCTGCAAGAGATAGATGGCGTGGAGAGCCATGATCGCCTACGTCCTAAAAGTTCATGGCACATAAAAGGAAAAGAAGAAGCAGAATCTGAAGGTGTTCTGGTTGTCGAAAGTTCACGAATGATGAAAATAGTTGAACAAATCATTCTGGTCGTTAGATCCCGATATCATCAACTTATGATATAAATATTCATACGTTCGTTCATTATTAATAGAAAATATTTTCTTAATAAGACAATAATTTAAATATCTGGGAAGGAAATTAACAGAGGGCAGAAAATACGATACTGATATACGAAGGCGCATTGGGGTAGCGAAAGATGTCTTTCAAAGTTAAGCAGAATATTAAGAAAAAAATTCTTGTTAGAAACAAAGAAAGGACCGTGGAAATAATATGTATTATCATTTTTCCTCTATGGCAATGAATGCTGGACAATTTTCTCACAGATGAAAGAAAGACTTAAAGTAACAGAAATGTGGTTCTACAGAAGGATGCTGAGAATACTGTGGACCAAAGAGGAAAGTAACGACGAAGTTCAATGGCAACAAAGAGATAAGTAAACTTAATATCAGAAGGAGGTACTTGAAATCGTTGGGCACACATTGACCTTAGGTTTCGAAAATTTGATGCTGACTGGACAAATTGAAGGTAAGAGGGCTGGCGGAAAGCAAAGAACAACCTATGTAGCAAGCCTCAGCGAATGGATGGCAAAAAAGATAAAAGTTATTAAGAGCTGCAAGAGAGAAGGGAATTTGGGAGAGTCATGATCACTAATGTCATAAAGGGAAACGTCACAGAGAGGAGAAGAAGTTGTTTGTACTTTGCGCAGCCATGACACCTCTATCTAATGGAAGTCGATAGGATAGCGTTTACCGGCAACATTTATTATAACTATATCTGTTATACAACTTCTTGTAAAGTAGGCTTACACGTAACATAAGAAAGAGACGGTTGAAATTTCTGGGGCACATCAAATTTGATACTCACAGAATAGACTAAACCCGAGTAGGACAGAAAAACAACGCATAACCGACCTGACTAAATGTGTGGAAGAACAACGGTTTATGAGAGATAACTAAAAGAGACGATTGAGAGCTACAAAGGACAGGGAATTGTGGACAGCCATAACTGCCAACGTCCTGAAGAGGAAAACGAAGAAGAAGAAGAAGAAGAAGAAGAAGAAGAAGAAGAAGAAGAAGAAGAAGAAACAGGAAGAAACAGAAACAGAAACAGAAGAAGAAGAAGAAAAAACAGAAGAAGAAGAAGAAACAGAAACAGAAGAAACAGAAACAGAAGAAGAAGAAGAAGAAGAAGAAGAAGAAGAAGAAGAAGAAACAGAAACAGAAACAGAAGAAGAAGAAGAAGAAGAAGAAGAAGAAGAAGAAGAAGAAGAAGAAGAAGAAGAAGAAGAAGAAGAAGAAGAAGAAACAGAAACAAAAGAAACAGAAACAACAACGTGATTTCGTCAACGTACGGCATCAGTGTCTTCGGATATAAATTTCATAATTTCTTTTACAAGTGGCAAATACAGTAAACGAGAATATCTCATAACAGATGTCGGGAACCCACAGATTCACTGTATGTCGGCTGTGAATGTGAGAGGAAGAGAAAATCCGATTGGTGCTGGGAGGCCTTTCTTGCTTGCACACATTGAGTGCCGTCCATAGAACTCTGAAAGATTTCGAAAATACCAACACATGTATTTGTTAACATTTTAGGTTTCGGAGAAACAACAATATTAAGTCTCCATTTTTACACCGAGAATTGAATATGTAACACCGAATTCTAAACTCTCACTGGACGAGCGAAATGCTGAAGAAAGTATTAAGAAATAGAAAAATATCGTTAGAAGAAATAGAGTAGTAAATTGGTATGTGATATCCATCTTTTTATAATGCAGAGATTACTGGAAAATCTGCACACAAGTTAAGAGAAAACTGGAGGCAATAGAAATGTGGTTCTACAGGAGCATCCTGAGAATTGCATGAACGGGATACGTAAGCAACGAAGAAGTCTTAAGGAAAATGGAAACAAAAAGGAGACTTATATTCAGAATCAAAACGAGACAGTTGAAAGTTCTAGCATATACAATGAGGAAGGGTGACTTGGAGAATTTGACACTCACTGGCCATATTGTAGATAAGAAGGAAGGGTAAATTAGTAAGCCTGATTGCTAACGAGCTTACATGATTGGAAAATGGAACAAGTGGCTAAAGACTTCTCAAAGGGAGATAAATTATGATGTGTTACGAATGATTGGCGGTTGTGAAGAGCTATGATCACGTCTTGATTAGACACGGCACATAAAGGAAGTAATATCACAGATGTTTTTGTTTATCGATTACAGATGATAACAAGACTTCTGTATGTTTCACAGTCAAACAAATAATTGATATGTCTCGTGAGATCGAAACGACGCGTCTTTTCACCATAGGATATTTGGCATGATAGGTAATTACATTTTTATCACGATACGTGACTTACTGAAAGAAATACCGGAGAATCTCGGAAGTTTAAATGTAAGTCTTTCTAAAAAGATATACAATAATGATCTTATTGTTTTATCCAGCATAATAAAAATAACTCGTTGTCAGTTTTCAGTACTTTGATGGGGGCATAAGTGACTAGAATTAATATTTCTCCGCTCCCATAAAAATATAAAGTGAAGTCTTTCCTGCAAATAGGCCTACAGACACATCACCTTGTTTGAACGTGATGTGTACATAAGCCCCTAATGAAAGAGATCACAAATTGATATTTAGGTCTGCGAGACAAGTGATTTCCAACCTTTTTTTTAGCTCATGGCTAATTTGAACCCAGAATTTTTCTGCTACCCAAGAAATTATTATAGTGTAAAAAATTACTTTCATTTTACATCGAATATATCCAATAAAGATACAACTATGGCTATTTATTGGACACACTCAATTTTACAAGCATATAAAATATCTCGCACCTCCAAAATTATTTTCAATGTTTATGTCCACTTTTATATACGCGCTCTTCGTGATATAGAACACTTACGTTTTAACGCATAAACATAACATTTATTTATTCTTTTATGCCAAAGGGGCAGGTCTGGCACAAGTACGCAGTGGGCTACAGGGTGTGAAAGTGAGAGAGAAGACTAGGGATAGGGAGCATTGAGGAAAGGATTGCATTTATAGTTTTGAAGATTTTAGCTATCAGGAAAGCAAGTAAACGGGAGAAAGTTCCACAGGTAAGATGTGCGAAAAAAAACTGCCAGGGTTGAAGTGGCGGTTGCATTCAGCTATAAAGCGTAGGACTGAGAGGCCGATCGTGTAGCACGCTTAAATTCCAATTGTCAGAGCAGCAGGGGGAAAAATCTCGTCATTAAAGTTGCCATAAAAAATATTTCTCGAAAAGACAGAAGGTAGCCATGATACGTCGGTGAGAAAATGACTCATGACGAGATGATAGATCAGGATACTTTATTTTATCACACACACACACACACACACTTGGTTGGATTGATGTGAGTTTGTGACCCTGCGTTTCAGGCTCTGCGATCGTCAGACAAACAGATTCATTTCTCAAAATTTTGGATTTATGTAGATTGCGTGTATTGGTGTTATTATGGACGTGGGAGGGAAATCGTCGTTGTGATGTCACTCATGCTAACGCAACCATAGATGCATGTCCGTACACCCATTGAGGTACGCAGACACGCATACACACGCGCTCGCCGAACGAGTATTGAGCGCTTTCTAATAAGTACCGCACATATAATATATAAATAATAATACTTCAAATATATTTCAAATATAAATAATAGTATTTCAGACTCAATGAATTACGTAATTATAATTATCAAATCCTCCTAACAATTTCTATCATGTGTATATCATTGCTTGATCCGGCTTCTTATGCTTCAGTTTGAGCGGCTTGGTGATAGTAGTCGTGGCTTCGGGGAGCACAATCCTATGATTACAGAGAATCTCAGTAGAGTTCCACCACGGTTTATGTGAGCGAGCGGCGCTATATTGAGTCTGATTTGCTACCTCTTCGTCACCGAGGCCCGTTGGAACAGTTGGTATGACGTTTGTTTGATAACCTAACTGTCACGGGTTCAATTCTCGGTAGTGGATGCGTTATTAAAACATTAAAAGATAAGACAACCCGATTCATCACTTCTCAAACCAACCTTAATTGTTTTATGACCCTTCGCTCAGAACTCTTCACTACCATTTAAAGAAAGACATTGGAATGACCAACACAAAAACAGAGAATGTCTCATATAGAGAAGATGTAACATTGAAAAGCATAAAGGAAAAAAATTAATTATTTTTAATAATTATTTTTAATAATATGTGGAAATCTCCACCCTTTACCTGAAGACGGTCGTAAGACCAGAAACACGTGTTGTAAAACTATGTAAAACTATGAAAAATAAAGAATAATATTTAAAAAAAAAAACCCACATTACAACCAAAAAAGTTTGCGGTACCTCTCTTCTTTTTAATATATATATATATATATATATATATATAGAGAGAGAGAGAGATACAGAGAGAGGTAGGAGGCACGGTGGATATTGGCTCGGATCGAGGAGCCGCGTTCGAATTCCATTTGAATGCATTGCATTCACTTACGTGCTAATACCCTTGGGAAAGGTGTAAATCCTCTTCTTCTCCCTCCAGCTATGGGTAAATATTTTTCTATAGCCTTGGATGGCAACTGATCTAGGAGGAAAACTCCAAATTCAAAAGTAGCGGAGGGGCGTTTGGGGACCCTGTCGCACGTAGTGCTCCAGGTCGCTGTATGCGGTCCATCAAAATGTGTGGATGGTGCTGGACGAAACCCTCACCACTACAGTCAAATTGCATGTGCTGTTGTCGGGTTTCCTTTGAACTGCTTTACCCTCAAACATCGAATTCGACGGGAGAGTCGAGATAATATATATATATATATATATATATATATGATAAAATATAGTTTTTAGGTAAGCTATATTTATGGGTTAAAATGCTCAATATCAATATAGAATATATGTAAACATAAAATTGTTCAGTGAAGTCAACCCCCACAGCCGACAGTCTGTTTCATGCAAAAAGCAATCCATGTACCTGTCGACTATCGCTTCTGAGTGTTGACTCCAATGTCCATTTTCATATATTGATGTGAAGTGTAGAGTTTTTCGGTTCGACCAAGAAATGATTCCAAAATCAATTTTGTTATTTGGTTTTGAATTCAATGTCCTCTTTTATATTTATAAAAACAAAAAACAAAGAGGCTCTGACACGAGTACGTAGTGGGTGAGAGGGAGTGAAAGTGAGAGAGAAAACTGCGAATAGGAAGAATTGAGGAAAGGACAAAAGTTGAAAGAGATTCATGAAGATTAAAGAGAATATGTAGAATAAATAGCTCTTGATTCTGGACTTGTAAAGATTAAGATTGAAGTAGGTGAGGAAGCATCCTCTCAGGAGTTTGTTTCTTTGCAAGAAGCTGTCTGAATATAACTTCAGCTGCCAAGCTCTGGTCATCTAGACGAGTGGTTCCCAACCTTTTGTAGGACATGGCCCATTTCTAACCTGGAATTTATCTGTGACCCAAGAAATTATTATAGTGTAAAAATTATTTCAATTTTGCATCGAATATATGCAATAAAGATAAAATTATAGCTAATTATTAGACACACAAAATTTTACAAGCATCTAAAATATTTTGCAAATTCATTGAAACGGCCATTTCTTATCAATATTTATTTTTACTGGATATGGGCACAAAACAACAAAACAACAAAAAACTTATCCAGAAGTTCTGGAGTTCATCTCTATTTTCAAAGTCTAACTAATTAAAAGTTAATGAGTAATTAGTAAATTTTCATCATCTAAATATATTAAAATTATTTACATAGATTTAATTTCATAATTTCCCTTTGTGAAAGGTATGAATCCTTTCCTTACCCTCTCCCCTACCACGCCACCTATTGGTAAAATAGAAGGACAGACCAGGTTCTATAGCCTTGGATGGCAACTGGTCTACCGAAGAAAGAAATGGCAACCTACTGCGGAAAAAAATTCTACCTTGTCAGTTATGTATCGAAAGATACATGATCGCCTATCAGGCATGGCACATAACTGACTGAATTTAATGACTACTAGTCAATAAAAGCCCTATGAACCATTCAATAAGCTGTGGCCCATATATTATCCCGGTGGCCAAGAAAAAAATATAAAATGTCCCACCTGAAATGTGCATTGGGCCATTTTGGCCTTGCGGACATTGATTGGGAAAGAGTGTGCAAGTCTAGCTCCTTAACCAATACATCCCTATTTTTTTCAAGTCTGACATTTTTCTTTTTAATAAGAAGCAAACACAAATATGCCTGAGCAGGTATCTATAACTATTCACACTAGCGGACAGATGTGCTCGGAAAACGAGTAACACAGTATTTTATTTTAAACAGAATTTACTTACTCATTGTTGTCAAGAGATTTACAAGTTCAGAAATCTCTATGTACATTGATCGGTTTCTATCAAAAGTAAAGAAGAGTTTCTGAAAAAGAAAGCAACAACGAATATTATTATAAATGAAGAAAAACAAAAACTCTGAGACGAGGTATTATGTACACTATTTACATTATTCGGGCTATTGTCCTCATCTTTGTTGCGATATTTATTACAACGTTTCAGCCTTTCAGTATCTGTCTATATTTTTGAGATGAGGTATAATATACACTATTTACATTATTCAGACTATTGTCCTCATTGTCATATTTATTACAAAGTTTCGGCCGTTGTACGCTCCGGCCTTCTTCAGGTGGTTTGAATGTCGAACTGAACCCTTTATTTCGCTCACTGGGGTAGACTGTTCTAGTTCCAATAGTCCGAATAATGTAAATAGTGTACATAATACCTCATCTCAGAAATATAGACAGATACTGAAAGGCCTAAACGTTGTAATAAATATGGTGACAAAGATGAGGACAATAGTCTGAATAATGTAAATAGTGTACATAATACCTCATCTCAGAAATATAGACAGCTACTGAATGAAATATCAGTGTTAGAAAAATCATAAGAATATTTCTGTCGTTAGAAGGAAACATCCTTTCACCAAAATACATCGCCGTGGAATTAACAGCATGGTATCTTTGTTGTGTCGATCAAAACATTTCGATCGGTACGATTTCTGAAATTCCTCAACTGTATGACGAATATAATCATGTGTGTTCGCCGAAAAAATATTTTGTAGAGGATATTTGTTAGCATAGATGTTTCCATACATAGATTAACCACAATTCAAAATCAAGACTGAAGTAAATGACTTAATATTACATTCCAATATGTGAATGTTATTATTTGCAGACCGGTAGTCTGGTATTATTAGATTGAGTCAAATGGGCACTCTAATCTTATAATCTTGAACCAGGCAAATTTAAGGTAGGTAAATATACTGGTCATCTCATGTAGAATGATAGTCAACATTGTCGTGTCATTGACCTAATACAGTGAGTGTGATTACAACAGTTCGCTCAACGTTTGTAAATTATTGAGCTGTGTAATAGGAAATAGAAAGTAAGTATTTTTCGAAAGGAGAAAATGTGAAGACTTTGCCCGAAATCGAAAAATCTGTACTGACAATCGTTCCTCAAATCAGCAGAGTAATGGCCGATTTTAGTAAGTGTAACTAACTTGCAGAGTTGCCAAAAGAGTGGAGCAGCGAGTGAGAATCGAACGCACTACACAGTCGTAATTGATCTAGCGAAACCAAAAAGACACCGGGTCGGTGCTCAAAAATGATTTTCTAATCGTTGCTCGGATGTGACACAAGGCTGAAAGTGTTGAGGACCAAGTGAGAATCTAACTCACTGCTAAACTAAAATTGATCTAGCGAGACAATCTTGTTAACCATTACATCACGTGGAGGTGCCTATTATCGGAGTAATAGGAACGGTGTTAAAAATCTTTATAACAGTAGAAAAAAAATTTGTGAATCTGGGAAAGACTGGTGTCGCTGCAGTTAAGCGTATCATTGAACTTGACAAGGTTAGAATAGAAGTATGTTCTAGATTTGAGAGACTTTCTAACACTTGTCAGAAATAGTGACCTGAAACTTCTGTTGTAAAAACAAGATATTAATAATACTAAGAAAAAGCGGAAGAAAAATAAAGTTGAAAAATACATACCAGCCAAGATAATAATATTTTGAAGACTGTTCTAACTGCTTTAATGTCGATCACTCCAACGTGTTCTGTCTTCGTAGTTAAGGAGAATATATTGATAGTGAGATTACTTACCTTATTTTTCCTTTGAAGTGCATTAGCATAGAGGGAGATTTTTTAAACAGATGTTTGGTATGTAAAGTAAATAATCTTGGTTCCTTATTCATATACCTGCATAATTAGAATGGTTTGTGTCTTTGATTTAAAATATATGACTAAAAGATGAATAGGCTTCGAAAAATACTAAATTTGTTCTTTTAATCAAGTATGTGCTGTCTCTTCCATTTTCGGTGCTTCTTTGTGGCATGGTTGCATTATCGCCTTGCTAGAGTTAGTAGAGCTTACTCTCTAGCCCTCTACCTCGAATGGCTCTTGAGTTTTGTACAGAATATCATTGTAAAAATAGAAAAAATCATCGAGATTTTACGTTTAAGCAGGTTATATAAAAGGCTACCGTGATTTGTTTGTAACTTTCTCTTTTATCTGTCTATATTTCTGAGATGAGGTATTATGATTATTTGCATCATTTACATTATTCGGACCGTTATCCTCATCTTCATTGTCATATTCACAACGTTTCGGCCGTTTTACACACCGGCCTTCTTCAGGTGATTGAAATTTCGAACCCTTTATTTCGTCCACCGCGTTAGACTGTTCTAATTCCGCGTGCCATGCGTCTTTCGGATGTCTCAGTTATTTCCCTTTTACTCAACTCTCCAAGTTTTGGTTCGCCACTGTTGTGGCCTGGTGTTGAACTCACAAAACTTTGCGTCTACTCATTGGATCTAACCATTGGGTCATGTTCGAAATTCCAATCACCTGAAGAAGGCCGGAGCGTACAACAGCCGAAATGTTATGAATATGGCAATGAAGATGAGAATAAGAGTTTAATAATGTAAGTAATACAAACTTTCTATTTTATTCGGAACAGGTAACAGATATCTTTTTCAACGTATGTAAAATTATGCTAATGCCCTTTGGAATATTTTGTAACATTTTCGCTGAGTACCTCTAGGACAGTAGTTCTCAAATGGTACGCCTGGGCGGACTAGTGCGCCCTAGAAGATGTCTAGGTGCACCCTGGCATTCCAGAAATATATGCGTCCAGATATAAGAAATAAATATATTGACTTTATTATATTGCAGTACCCGTCTCGTTACAGATAGCTCTCGAGGAAAGCTTCAATGATAGGAAGCTTTTGTTTTGCAGTATTGAACTGGTAGGAGTTGCTGGTCGGCCCTCCATGTCTACTTCAAGAAAGTTGATTACTAAAAGATTTATTACGTAACATAAAATGGTGACGAGGATCAGAATTGTTTATTTAAAAGTTGTCTTATTTATACTTTCGAATTTATCGTTTATAATTTATTACTTATTTGTGTATAAGCAAATGTGATAAATTAGTTACTTTATCGTAAATACGTCAATCGGGATTACTTATTCTTATTACTTATTCTATTCCAAACACAAGAATGAGTAAACTTAAGGTATGTTTCATTTAATATATTTTTATTGCATTATTTCTTTTCAGCAATATTTGAATTAATTATAATATAATTTTTCCGAAATTTGTATATTGTGCGCCTACAATTATTGGTAGGATTTCAAGTGCGCGCCCTGACTTAAAAACATTCGAGTGTAGAGGACCGTGTGGGTTTGCGTGTTGTTGTATTAGGAACACGTGCTGTTTATTTCCTGCTAGAAGATCCAACTACAAGAAAATGGCGGACTCAAATTGAGTCCAAACGAAGATGTAAAGAAGTCAAACAAGACCGATATATACATGTCAACAAATATATGTTTTAAACAACAAAGTGACAAAGACATCAACATTTGTGTTTGTGTGTGGACGTAAAGAGTTTGTATGTTGGTGAAAGTTCGTACGTACGTGTATGTGTGTTTCATGGCGTTTTCTCATAAGTGGGCAAAGCGTGGATTTTACGATAGATTACATTTTTAAATGTATCCGCTGAAATGCAAAGGGTAAAAGAGAAGTCACCCAGTATTTATAGTGTAGAGAGAGCCTTCCCTAGTGACAGTTAGGAAATTAGGAGGAGCTAACTCCGACACGAGAACCACTGCTCAAGGAAAAGAAGTAACTAACTCTGTCATTTGTTTTGCTCTTATTCATATTGAATTCTTTTGCACATATAGAAAATTAAAAATGAATATTGAATAGATCAATGACATTTTCTAAGTTACATTAATGTGACAGTCACGATATCGTATGTGGTTTGAAATTGTGTTTAAACAACTACTATTTTTGGTACCGTAGTCGGCTATGGTGCTACGTTAATATCCACGAATTTTCAGTTTAATATATCAAATTTGAACTGTCTTTGCTTCTTAAAAAGATAAATAAGATTTATTTTCATCGGGAAAATGTTATTTTCGTAATAATAAATAGAACAGCGCTTATATTTTGTATTGTATTTTTATTGTCCCCAGCAGGGAAATATTTGTAACTACTTATCAGGAACGGAGTTGGAGAAGTGAGTAAGAGGAAGCTCCTGGCGGTTGCATGTTCACGTATATTGTTCGCTGCAAGGAAGATTCTCATTGAAAACTTTTGGACTGGGATATTCCCTTTTGTAGCTTTATTCTTTAATTGTTGATTCGTTAATTTAAGGGCAAATGAATGTAGCCAAACCTGCCACATTCATCCATGTTTTCCTTTTTCAGACGGCCAATAGCCAATCTACGCATCATTTAATAGTCACGTGGCGCAAAAAATATATTGTATTTCAGAAATATGATATATATCAAATACTCCGTGTAGTTGTTTATTAGTGAGGTGGGGTCTATTTCGCTATATTTCTCTACTTAAAGGTATTCCCCTCTGCTTCTCTCACAAACACCTATGTTCGATGCCACTCACTCAATAGAAGCACACACTTGTATTTGTAAGGTAGATAAACATTTTATGATTTTAGCAAAGGATACTGAAACAAACCTCATTAAACACCGGCTTGATTCTACACTTAATTTAATTTCTGTCCCAAATTCTGCAAAAAAAAAAAAAAAAAAAATTGAAAAAGAAACTGGCAAATGTAAACGTTTTAGAAAAAGATGACACTAACAACGATATATTAAATAAATTCAGCATGGTGAAACCAGAAAGAATGAAAAAAAATGCCATCACTGTGTAGGAAAGGTAGGTCATAGGGAACAATGCAAAAGGTTTGAAAAGGTTGAGCAGACAAATGAATTATGCACGCACAAAATATATGCTATCTTCGAGATGTGAAAAGTAATAAACATTTCTAGGATTTAAAAATCTGAGCTCGAAAGGACGATATTTCATTGTCATTGAAAGGAAGGAAGTTACTAAAAGACCGGATTCCGTTGTTTAAACGAAAGAACGGCAGAATAAAATTGCAGGAAAATGAACATCTGGAAATTATCTAAATCTGGACAGAAATTATGACACAAAAAGATGCCAGCAGTACCTATAGTTGGGGAGATTGGAGCGGTTCCGGTGAGATACAGAATCGGCAATTAGCGAAGAATTGAAAGAAAACAAATGTTATCATTAATAGAATTTTGTGCGAAATGTTGTCGTACTTAGTGACACTAAATATGTAGTGAAGACCATCAATTACTAGGAGGGAGTATACTCAAATAATAGTAATTATAATAATAATAATAATAATAATAATAATGATAATAAATAATAACAATAATAAATAAAGCACAACACACCGGCTGAAGCTGCAAAATACTTAAAAAAGAAAGCAAAGACAAATGCAACCGACCAGATACAGAAACAATGGCAAGATAAACCGCTTCATGGCCAAACAAGCTGACGTAGACAAAACCCGTACCCATCAGTGGCTACGTAGTGCAGGGTTAAAAGCTGAAACTGAAGGTTTTATCCTTGCTGCACAGGACCAATGCTTGTTAACTAGGAATTATCAAGCACATATACTAAAATACTGTGTTAGCCCAAAATGCAGATTCTGTGATAAATATCCAGAAACCATTGATCATCTTGTATCAGGTTGCACGATATTGCCACCAACTGAATATAAAACCCGGCATGACAGAGTGGGCCAATAACTGCACTGAAAAATATGCAACTTCTACGGGAAGGAAACTGAAAGAAACTGGTATGAACACCACCCAGACCCGGTTACGGAGATAGGACTTGTTACAATTCTATGGGACTACACAATACACACTGACAGAACAATCAAATCCAACCGCACAGACATTGTTATTAAAGACCACAAAAAAGTGCCTCCTTATTGATATGGCAGTCCCTGCAGACTGCAATGTATCTTTGAAGATATTAAAATAACTGTAAAAATACAAGGACCTTCAAAATCGAAATCTCAAAAATGTGGCACATGGGAACATCAACAATCCCTGTTGTAGTTGGAGCCTTAGGATTGGTTGGAAAAGATTCCAGTAGACTAACTGAAAGGATTCCTGGAAGCCCATGCCTCAAAGAAATACAAAAAAATTGTTCTCACACGTACTGCCCACACTTTACGAAGGGCTTTATCTATGTAAATTATTTTTTATATTATTTTTCCTGTGGAAAGTCTCATGATGCCATTTCTAACATTAGGTCTCTGGGTGGGGCCCGGAAAGAAATGTGTAAACGCTAGAAATAAAAGGAAATAATAATAATAATAATAATAATGATAAAGAACAATCAAAGATAATCCTCCTGACATCGTTATTAGAAACTGCAAACAAAAAATTGCCTTTTTATTGACATGGTAGTCCATGGAGACTGCAATGTGTCTTTGAAGATCTTCAAAAAGCAATCAAAATACAAGGACTTTGAAATCGAAATCACAAAAACGTGTCACATGGGAACATAAACTATCCCTGTTCTAGTTGGAGCCGTCAGATTCGTTGGAAAAGATTCCAATAGACTCAGTGAAAGGATTCCTTAAAAATATACAAAATATGTTCTCACGAGTACAGCCCACAACTGAAGAAGGGCTTTATCTATGTAAAATATATGTGTTTTTGTTTTTTTCTAATTGGTCAGTTGAAAATGTCAAGATGCCATTTCTGACCTTTGACACACCAGAATTCAAAGGAAATAAAACAATAAAAATAATAACAATAAAGAAAGGCAATAGATTCAAAAGGGAATTTCAAGTGGATGAAGGAGTTCAAGTAAAACCAAAATGCACCTAATTGCAGCAGCAAAGAACATGAAAATACAAAAGCAAATGCAATGTAACAAATGCAGAAACGATGGCAAAATAAACACCTTCATGGTTAATACTCTGCCCGTACCAAAGAGACTGATGTAGACAAATTCCGTGCCCATCAGTGGCTATTTAGTGCAGAGTTTAAAGCTGCAACCGAAGGTTTTTATTCCTGCTGCACAAGACCAATGCTTGCTAACAAGAAATTATCAAGATCACAGATTGAAAAATTGTGTTAGCCCAAAATAAATATCCAGAAACAATTGACCATCATGCATTAGGTTGCACATTATTGGCACTCACTGAATATAAAACTCAGCATGACAGAGTGGCGCAATATCTATATTGGAAAATCTGCAACTTTTACGGAAAGGAAACTGCAAGACATCATCCAGATCCAATTACAGAGATAGGATCTGTCAAAATTTTATGGGACTTTGCAGTACACAGAAACAGAACAATCAAAGCTAATCACCCAGACATCGGGACCAGAGACCACGATGACAGAAGATTCCTTTTTATTAACATAGCACTCCTTGTAGTCTGTAATGTATATTTGAATACCTTAAAAATATCAAAGAACAAGGCCCTTGAAATCGAACTCTCAAAAGTATGGCACCTGAGGATATCAACAATTTCAATTGTAGTTTGAGTCCTCGGTTTGATAGATTCATTGAAGGGGTTCCTGGTAGCCCATTTTAAAGAAGTAGAAGTTATTGTACTTACGTGTACAGCTCAGACATTAGGAAGGGCTTTATTGATGTAAAATGTTTGTTGATCTTTTTTTTCAAAAAATGTTCAATGTAAAATGCCATGATGTCATTTCTGACCTTAGTTGGGACCCAGAAAGAAATGAAAATAATAATAGTAATATTTCTTCCTTTTTAAATGCAACATATTGAAATAATACAAAATTACCCTTCACCGTTGAAACTGTTAGATGTAGACGTCTCTTCTACTCCAATAGCTTCATGTCTCGCACATCTCGCCTGTGGAACTCCCTTCCTTATTCCTATTTCCCTGACAAATACAATCTCCAACTATTTAAGTCTAACGTCAATCGACATCTCCAGTTGCCTTGATCTATCCAATTCCCTTCTCCACATCCTTTCACCTTTCATTCCTATCTGCTCTCGCTCCAAATCTTCTGTAAGCCCCTTGCCTTGATCGATCCATTATCTTTCTCCACATCCTCTCCTTTACCACTCCTATCTGCTCTTCCTCCAAACCCTCTGTAACCCCTTGCGTACTAGTGGCTCTCAGCCTTGCTTGGGGTGATAAGCTTAAAAAAAATATATATTTGAACAGATTTGACATAATTCACAAAACTTATTTAGCATGAAAAATTCACCAAGAAAAGTGAAAATTCAACACTGATGATTAAACAAGTTTAATTTTTTTGATCAGTGTTATTGTCCTACGCGATTTCAGCCGATTTATCAGCCATTTTCAAGAGGTCGCTTGTTAATATGTTTACCTACGTTTCTCTAACAATTTGTTTGTGATGAGGTAGTAAAAATTCTTAACTTTACCAGAAGAGGTATGAACTTGATTTCACGTTGGTGTATCTTAACTCAAATAGTCTGGCCACTTGATCCACCTTCAAGATAAGGGACCGCTCTCGTGGAAGAACATGAGCTTGCAATGTAAACCCAGTAAGCTTTTGAAATGCTGATTAAATGGTTCCCTAAAGAAAACCAGGGAACAAACTGCTCGCGAGAATGTCAAATAGAGGAACTTGGTTCTCGACGGTGTAAAGGATTTTCAGAGAAGACCAAATATTCATTGGCAGCTAAACGTACAGCAAGGAGAAACGAGATTGATGGAATTGGAGGTAAATTTAATACCAAAATCTTTGACACACACAAACACACACACACACACACACACACACACACGCATACATATATATATATATATATATATATATATATATATATATATGTTATTGCACATTGCTTACAAGACTTGGAGTTTCATGCCCAACGCAATCTTCAAGGGCTGAGTAGAGACTGACCGTTATATAATTTAAATTTTAATAGGATTTTATTTTATTTAAATTTAAATTATGTAACAATCAGTCTCTACTCAGCACCTGAAGATTGCGTTGCACATGAAACTCCGAGTCGTGCTACCGGTGAAGAATAATATGTATATTTATTAATATATACTTAATAGCTCTGTTATATTACATCGAGCACTATTTTATTAACACCACATTCAATATACGATATCATATATATATATATACATATATATTTTTTTGAATTGGACAAAGTCCGACAATTTATTTAAAGACATTTATGATATGTTTAACGTTCTTTTTATAGATACAAGTATTTAAGCAAATGCTCTGTTTAAATGCTTAAATACTTGTATCTATATAATTATAAACAGAGCATTTGCTTAAATACTTGTATCTATAAAAAGAACGTTAAACATATCATATATATATATATATATATATATATATATATATATATATATATATATATATATACATATATATATTCAAAATATAATATATATATATATATTCATGATATATATACATATACCTACGTTTGGAGTGCGTCTTAAGTTTCGTTGCTTTAGCAACTCATCAGGCACGAGATATAACTTATGATTTAAATACATATATATATATATATATATATATATATATATATATATATATATAGTTACCTGACGATTGCATCTAGCATGAAACAGACTGTCGCCTCTAAGTGTTGACTTCTATGTTGACTTTTATATATATATATATATATATATATATATATATATATATATATATGGGACTCATGGAATGAACGTTAAATTACATGCAAATTCACAGCTCAAATTTAAAATAGGACGAAAATAATATTTGGGTCTAAATACAGAACATAGCGGGTAAGTAGTGGCCATTTCAAATAAGGAAAAAGTTCTAACAATTTTAAATTTTAAAAGAGGAACGCTTAAAATACGATGAAATGGTTAAAGTTGGGGGTAATCTATATTTAACCTAAAATATATTATGTTAACTCTGAAAAGAATAAATCATTTAACTTGGATTAAAATATTTTAAGAGAAATCTCTTTCTGTGACTACAGCATAACATAATAAGTTCATTGCGCTTATTGAGCAGTGTTAAATTATTAATATTTTTAGGATAAAAATAGGATGAGTAAAATAATGTGTCAGATGTTAGGTAAGCAAACCTGACACAAACCTTTCAACCAAAAGTCTTCTATGATAAATTTCAACCCAGCATAGTCCACGTTTCTTTCCTTCTCGTCGCAGTATAAGTCAAATATCATTTTGACCGGATCCTCGGTAACACCTTTTTCCTCTTCCTGAACAGAAAAATAAACGTTTGTGACAATGATATACAGACATCATATTCCATTAATCACAAATTATCTTGTAATATGAATTAGTGGAACAAATCTAATACACCGAACAATTTTAAGGATGTTACAAACGGTTTCAGATTAATGAAAAAACTGATTTGTATTAAAAAGTAAGCCGTTAGAAATACATTTTTGAATAACAATGGTAAGCTGACTTTGAAGGAATGCGTTTCTCTATTTAGAAATTATTCAACAAAGTGTTTGTACACACATTATTATATACGGATAATCTAAGGTAGGAATATTGATTTCAGAGACACAGATCAATCTTTCTACAAAGCAGCCTTTCGTTTGAACTGAATTAAAAGAAAAATAATTACCAGTGGTTTTCATCAAAGAAACATAACAGCAATATAAACAGATATGGAAAGAATGCCATTATATATATATATATATATATATATATATATATATATATATATGTATATATGGAGATAGATAGATAGATAGAGTTACAGCGAGAGAGAGAAAGAGACGGAAGAATTTATACAAATGAAGACACTAAGATAGATAGATAGATAATGAAGAGACAGATGTAAATAGACATGCAAGATAGACATATGGCTATAAACAGACATGATAGATAGATAGATAGATAGATAGATAGATAGATATGAACAGATTAGGATAGATAGATAGATAGATAGATATGAGCAGACTGAGATAGATAGATAGATAGATAGATAGATAGATATGAGCAGACTGAGATAGATAGATAGATAGATAGATATGAACAGACATAGATAGATAGATAGATAGATATGAACAGACACAGATAGATAGATAGATAGATAGAGAGATAGATATGAACAGACATAGATAGATAGATAGATAGATAGATATGAACAGACACAGATAGATAGATAGATAGATAGATAGATAGATAGATATGAACAGACATAGATAGATAGATAGATAGATAGATAGATAGATATGAACAGACATAGATAGATAGATAGATAGATAGATAGATAGATAGATATGAACTGACAAATAAATAGATAATGAAGAGGTAGATGTCGACACACAGAGTAGGAAAGATAAAGTTAGAGAGAGAGAGAGAGACAGAGAAAACTGATATAAAAGAACACACTGAGATAGATAGATAGATAGATAAAGAAGAGACAGATATAAAGAGACAGGAATGATAGATAGATAGATAGATAGATAGATTATGGCTATGACTGTGTAGATAGATAGATAGATAGATAGATAGGTAGATAGATAGATAGATTATGGCTACGACTGTGTAGATAGATAGATATGAAAAGGAGTGAGATATATATATATAGAGATAGATAGATAGATAGATAGATTATGGCTACGAAAGTGTAGATAGATAGATAGATAGATAGATAGATAGATAGATAGATAGATAGAAGAAGGTAATTTATGTATCACAGGAGTGACAAGAGAAATACCTAAATTGATTGACACATATGGAGACAGAAAAAAAGATAGAATGATCGTGACCCAGTTTCTCTATTACAAAATGAGAGATTAAAATCAAAATCAAACGCTTTGTTCAATTTACGGAGAATTTATTGTATACGAACGAACGTTTCAAAAGTGATTTAGGATGTTTTATGCAGGTGAATATTTCACAATCCCGTAAACTAGCAATCAAAAGGCAACAAATGATTTACATGATGTTAATCTAACCGTTAACCATAGACTTGAGGAGGTTAAAATTGTAGTGATCGGAAAAACACCTTGCCAGGAGTCGGTTCCACAAAACAGCTGTCCTTGGGAATGAGCTGTTTAAGTGGAACTCACTTTTTACTAGGCACGGTGGAGTAATGGATAGCGGCTCGGATTGAGGAATCGGAGAGCCGAGTTCGAATTCCTAGTCGAATCCATTACATTCACTTACGTGCTAATACCTTTGGGAATCCTCTTCTTCTCCATCCAGCTATGGCTAAATAGCAGGGCACACTAGGTTCTATAGTTTTGGATGGCAAGTGGTCTAGAAGAAGGACAATTCAAACCCGGAGTGGAACCCCGAAGGAGGATGGACGACAGTTTGAGCTACCTTCCGGCAACTCCTGCAGCCGCGTTGGTACCAAACTGTATGTGTTTATCCTCGCCTTTGGACTCTGCTAGCAAGGAGTCTGGACAGCCCTAGTTCTCTATATATCCCGCCCAGGCTCCTAGCGCACCGCGCTACTCCATCGTCTCTCGAGACGGACAGATGCCGACGAATACGAAGGGAAGGTGGACGATTAGCTCTTGTGCCCGTGTCATGGAGGTTTCCATTCTACTGGTCTCTCACTCCTCCTTATTTCATCATTACAATTTCAGCTGGACCCACCCCCATACACACACCTTGAGTGGTCTTTGAGCCTGCAAAATATCGTGGGACAAGTCAAATGAACATTCAGTAACCGTAACAGAGGTCGGTCTTTCGTTAAAGAATATGATGCCGTCTTGGAATGGAATGAAAATCTCATTTATATCTTCCATAGAACTTAATTATTCTAAATGTTGCAACTTAAACTTAAATTATGACAGCAATTAACGAAAATCATCCTGGATTAATTAACAGATTTGTTATCAGAATAACGCAAGGTAAATTTTATAACTGCTTCATGTTATATTTTCCATGCCATTAGCCGTAAATTTTTAAATGGATATCACCCCATGCAAGGCAGTAAAGGTACTAAGACACAAGGAGTTTCAGGTTATGAAATAATTGGGAACAAAAAAACATTACTCTTTCCTCTTTTTTCCGCTCATTATTAATCAGGTGAACAGTAGATAGCGATTGACATTGCATTTAAATTTTTGTCTGGAAAGCATGGAGCCGGTAGGGGATTCCACAAGGGAGAAGTGCGAGAAAAGAATCTGCTAGCATAGAACTTACGCTAGCTCAATTGTAAATTGATGAGAACTTGACACCAGTCGAGTACTAATCTTTAAAGTTATGAAATCTAGATACCATAACGGACAATATTCTAAGCATGTAGGAACGGTAGACTTAGATATATGTCAGAAATATTCTACAAAGTATTATTTTCTTGGACGACATAGTGAAACTTTCTTTGCAGCTGAGATAGCAGTGGATCCAATATAGTCTTTCCATCTCATGTCAATGTTAGCCCAAACAAGGCAGAATATTCATAAAAAATTATGCTTTTGTATTACCGTTTAAATGGTCTTTGCAGAGATCACTGTACATTTTAAACTGGCGTATTTTCCATATATTGTAATCATTTTGTTTAACGTTTGTACTTTTTAGATTTCTGTTGTGCGGCAGACCCCTTTTACACAAGATGGACTCGTCCAAAGTATACTTATACCGACAGAGAGAATACCTGCAGGTGGAGATACGTTGAGTCAAGGTGAGAGATACGGAGACAGTACACCGGGTGTTCACAGAGAGCTATACGAGAGACCAGATTTTTTTTTACTATTATATCATCCTGTTGAGTGGTCCAAAGGTCACTCAATGTACAAGGTTACTGAGTTAGCTTCGAAAACGGGGAGGAGGAATTGAGAACTTCATTTTATAAGGACATGTTGGATAAATATCCCTTGAGCTGGACAGGAACAGACCAAGATAGTACTTGTCAGGGAAGCATCTTTTCGGGAGCTTTTACCATAATGTATCAGTTCTGGAGATGAAGTTCTCATAGTGAAACTTAATCTTTATAAGAATACGAAAGAAACGGCGATGATTTGCCATCGAAAACACGGCGTGGAGAGTTCTAGCTGTGAAGGTCTGAGCTGCTGGTGTTATGGAATTTAAGTCGTTTGAGCGTTTGCCATAGTAATAACGATAGAATAGCGAGAGACTAATAATGTTTTGCTTGTGGGAAAAAGGTTGCAAGCGGGGATAATAATTCATCACCCATAAGGTCGTGTAATCGCTTTTGAACTCTGTCAAGGCTTGAGAGTGACGACTATGGACAAAGATTATTTTACGTATCACTTTTCTAATTCTGAACAAACAAAAAAATAATTTGGTTGGTAATAATTGTATTGTAGGATCTATTACATTGTCCATATTCCATATTATTCATGTTATCAGTCTCTTTAAAGTAGGTAGGAAGAAGAAATGGCACATTTTGCTGAAAATTCTTTACTTAATTGTTTATTCAATAGGCTACCAAAGATTAATAATTCATTTATTTTCCCGTTGTGTCCTCAGAGAATAACGTATATTTTCCTGGTGTCAGTTTAAACAAATAACTTTTTTTTTCTATATTTTGCGACCGTTTTGCAGAAAATACGTATTTACTTGATTTTAGAAGAAAGCATGGAAAATTTCCAGAATGCTTCAGTGAACGATTCACTTTCCAGAATTATACTTTAGAATTATACTTTTGCTATATGAAAAAGCTAGCAACATGCCCCGGCGTTGCCTGTGCTTGATTAAAAAATCGTACGACTCATACAGCAATCTCTATCAGTTGACTTAGAATATTTTTGCCCTTCCTGGCCTTTAAAGGAGTGCCCTTTGCCATGCTGATGTTGCTACATGCCTTACTTCTTGTCTAGCACACACTGCGAATTTTTTCTAAGCTCTATACTAAACATTAAATCTGCTCCGAAAAAAGAACTAAACAAAATGAACACAAAACGATCAGCTTTAAAAAAGGACTCGTAACTGGAAAAACCGAATGAAAAAAGAATGTTAACAACAAATACATTTTCACGCCCAACCCAGTTCTGCGGAATCAGAATCAACGTTATGCAGCTATCGATTTTTTGCATGCTAGCATGCTAGTTAACATTCGTGTCAGTCAGCTGTTGGCTCTCACGCTGGCCAATAGAATCTTCCTGCCTATTCGTAGCAACCAGCTATAGGCTCTCACTCTGGCCAGTAGAAAATGACCGCAAACTACATGAAAATGCCGTAGAAGCAGGAAAAATTCGATTATTTCCACTATCGATGGGAGATGGGAAATGCAATGTCGGTCTTGGCGTTCTTACTAACTTGGAGCATGCGCATGTAAATCTCGGTGCAAACTCGTCGAAAATTGCGGTCGTGCATTCGTTACATACACACACACATACATCCTGCCTTTTATAGATAGAGATGTTTTTGCTGCAATGGATTGCGGCTGGGAAGGAAATATCGGAATTCCAGTTGGGATCGTTACATTTATTTATGCGCAAATATTCATGAGAAAAAATATGAATCCATCTCATCCATTCCGGTTATTGGTTAAATCGCAGTGCAGACTTGGTTCTATAGCCTTGGTTGGCAACACTTCTATAGAGGCTGGCTCGACAAAATCAACCATCTTGTAGCAAGCCTGAGTCACCCATAGGATGGTATCAGACCATGAAATCTCACTGTTACTGAAATTCTTCAGCTGTGTTAGTTGTGTCTTCTGTGGCAAGCGGAGAAAACACTTTTTTATCTGGGAAAAGAAGGTGTCAGTTAAAAAACAAACAAAAAAACGCTAGGAAGATATAGGTGAATTGAAGAAAACACTTTTACTCCTTGGAAAATTTCGGGTAGATCTTTGCTGGCAATGAGGAAATGCATAGTTAGAGTTTAATTATAATATTATCCAAAATATGGCGGAGTATGATGAAATAAAATGTTTAATATCGTTAATATCGAAAAGAAATAAAATATTTTATTATTACTAAATTATTTTATGTAGAACCAATAAACAATTGCATTTGGACATGCAGTTAAATTCGGCAGATGACTATATTTTTGATGCCTTTAATGAGAATCGTTGTACTGCTCTTTAAACCAGTGTTAAGTTGAGTGATCATCCTTGAAACTTACTTCGTCTATAGAAGTCGCTAGAGGGCGTACAACTGGCTGGATATGAAATCGTTCCATTGAAAATAAAACGGTTTTACTAAATTTCTTTAGATTATTCCTTCGGGATGAATCTGGTTTCTGAGTGCCTGTGTTAATTACTTTTTTTAATACATTGACTCAATAGCTTCTTCCACCGCAAGGAAAGATGGCTCCCTGTGCCTCGCCAGGAAATTTTTCTCGCCGGAGTCGATCCTTCAAATCTACAAATTAACAATTCGCCCTTGTGTGGAGTATTGCTGCCATATATGGTCTGGTGCCCCTTATGTTTGTCACGAGGTTCTTGATAAGATGCAGAGACGGATATGCAACGTAATTGGCCCTGATCTGGAATCTCGTCTGAAGGCGCTCTCTCACAGACGTGACGTCGCCTCCCTCTGTATTTTTTACAAATACTTTCATGGTAACTGCTCCGATGAGCTGCTTTCGCTGGTTTCCAAACTTCAGGAATTTAAGCGTTCTACTAGGCTGGTATCTCGCTCACATCCTTTCACTGTCGAAACTAGCCGTCTCTTCTACTCCAATAGCTTCATGTCTCGCACCTCTCGTCTGTGGAACTCCCTCCCCTCTTCCTGTTTCCATGATAGCTATAATCTCCAACTATTCAAATGTAATGTCAATCGACGTCTCCAGATGCCCTGATCTATCCCCTATCCTTCTCATCATCTTTTTCTGTATCACTCCTATTTGCTCTCGCTCCAACTCTCTGTAACTCCTTGCGTGCTAGTGGCTCCCCGCCTTGCTTGGGGTGAAACGCTTAAAAAAAATTGATCAATCCTGTATGTCCTTCGTTGTTAACTGTTGCTTTTGCAACTATCAGGACTGAGGATAGTTTCTTATACTAACAAATGGTTTTTCTTTTTTTATAAATACTAATTTTCTTTTCTAAATTCGTTCTTTCATTGTAAATAAATGCTGTTGATGAAATGTAAATATTATTCTTATTATTTTCTTTGACAGGGACCTAATGTTAGAAATGGCATCATGACACTTTCCACTGCAAAAATAAAAAAATAATTACATAGATAAAGCCCTTCGTAAAGTGTGGGCTGTACTTGTCAGAACAATTTTTTGTATCTCTTTGAGGCATGGACTTCCAGGGTTCCTTTCAATTAGTCTACTGGAATCTTTTCCAACTAATCCAAGGGCTCCAACTATAACAGGGATTGTTGATGTTCCCATGTGCCACATTTTTGAGATTTCTATTTCAAGGTCCTTGTATTTTGACAGCTTTTCGAATATCTTCAAAGATACATTCAGTCTGCAGGGACTGCCATATCAATAAGGAGGCACTTATTTTGTTTGTGGTCTTTAATAACAATGTCTGGGCGGTTGGCTTTGATTGTTCTGTCAGTGTGTATTGTGTAGTCCCATAGAATTGTAACAGGTCCTATCTCCGTAACCGGGTTTGGGTGGTCGTACCAGTTTCTTTCAGTTTCCTTCCGATAGAAGTTGCAAATTTTACAGTGCAGATATTGGCCCACTCTATCATGCCGGGTTTTATATTCAGTGGGTGCCAATATCGTGCAACCTGATACAAGATGATCAATTGTTTCTGAATATTTATCACAGAATCTGCATTTTGGGCTAACACAGTATTTTAGTATATGTGCTTGATAATTCATAGTTAACAAGCATTGGTCCTGAGCAGAAATGATAAAACCTTCAGTATTAGCTTTCAACCCTGCACTACGTACCCACTGATGGTTGCGGTTTTTGTCTACGTCAGCTTGTTTGGTACGGGCAGAATATTGGCCGTGGAGCGGTTTATCTTGCCATTGTTTCTGTATCTGGTCGGTCGCATTTGTCTTTGCAATCTTTTTAAAGTATTTTGTAGCTTCAGCCGGTGTACAGTGATGTATTTGCATTTCTGCGCCCATTTGAAACTCAATTTTGAATTTATTATTATTATTATTATTATTATTATTATTATTATTATTATTATTATTATTATTGTCCCGTACGCTTATTGTACATATGGGATGAGTTAGGACTTCCTAGAGAAAATGTGTTATTATTATTGAGGGGTCTCCCTTTTTTACACAAATGGTCTCACCCAAGGTATACATATACTACTACCACTGAATACCTGAGTGAGTAATAGTACGTTAAGTCAAGTCGAACAGTAGTAGTAATAGAACGTAGAGTCAGTCGAGTAGAATAACGTAGCGGCAAGTCACAGTCACGAGCACGTAGACTCAGTAAGATGTCATACAGCGATACGTTTGATATCAAAGACTATATATATATATTTTTGTCTACTAACCCCGCTTTCCTGGAACTACTAACCTGTATTACCAGTTTGTATTATTACGTTAATACATTTATTTCCTATATTCATTCTTGGCGTTTGTTATTATTTGATACCGGATTTCATCCCGGAATCCACAACAATTATGGTTGCTGTATACGAAAGATCGTTACAAATGTAATGTTTTGGTGATTGGATCCTTACACGTGCGAAGGGATGGATCATTGTGATCTCCTCGGTTTCAGTGATATGAGGATGAAAACTAACCCACACAATCCCCCATGTTAGGCTTTGTTACATATATTTAGTATATTATAGGACAATAAACATCACTTCTGTTCCTTTGGTGTCACAAAACAGTGTAGTGACTGTAAGCTAATGATTAAAACTCATTTTCACACTCGGGATTTGCAACGATGATACTGATTAGACAAAAATATTGTTTCGATGAAAAAACATCCTTACTCACCGTAAATGGTTCAGTGACATCATCTGCAGCCCTGAAAAATAAATATGGAGACACGTGAGTAAATATTAACAATTTTATCATTTCTGAAATGCGTTTGCAATCATTGTTTAGCGAAATGGTTGCTCAGACATTAGGTTGATAAGTCCCCAAAAACTCATACACGGATGTCCACAAGGACACATGTAACAGTGGATAAAGATATTGGTTAAATCCAGTGGCTAGACCCAAAAGAGTTGTGGGTTTAATACCAGGCGACAGCAGTAGTGAACCAAAAACTTGGAGTATTGAGTTAAAAGGGAGTAACAGAGACATCCGGAAAAGGCACGTGGTACTAGAGCAATCTACCCCGGGGGACGAAATAAAGGGTTTGGTTCGAAAGTCCAATCACCTGAAGAAAGGCCGTCAGATTGTGAATCTGGCAATGAGGATAACTGTCCGAATAATGTAAATAATGCAAGCAATCATAATACCTCATCTCAGAGATATAGAAGACGAAACATTGTGAATATGGAAATGAGGATAACAGTCTGGATAATATAAATAATGCACGTAATCATAATACCTCATCTCAGAGATCTAGAGGCCGAAACGTTGTAAATATGGCAATGAAGATGAGGATAACAGTCCGAATAATATAAATAATGCACGTAATCATAATACCTCATCTCAGAGATCTAGAGGCCGAAACGTTGTGAATATGGAAATGAAGATGAGGATAACAGTCCGAATAATATAAATAATGCAAATAATCATAATACCTCATCTCAGAGATATAGAGGCCGAAACGTTATGAATATGGAAATGAAGATGAGGATAACAGTCCGATTAATATAAATAATGCACGTAATCATAATAACTGATCTGAGAGATATACACAGATATTGAAGTTTTGCGTTAGTAGCAATATATGTGTTTAAGAAGGTTAAAATATAAGACAAGTATAACCGGTCAAACGCATTCACATTTCCGCCTTGTTAACTTATTTCTATCACGATCAAGGCTGGATAGGAAGGATAGATATAAATGTAATGTTCTGGTGATTGAAACATTATTTGTGCTAATGGATCAGTGACGAACTCCATTTAAAAGATATGAGTATGAAGACAAACCAACGCAATCCTCCATGTTAGTGCCCTTTTTCATATATATTATACAAAAATAAACATTAATATTTCTTTGATGTTACATTAATGTCTTGAAGCTAAAGATTAAACTCGTTTGCAGGCACAGGATTACCAAGGATGATAAAAAATATTGTTAACAATTTTCTGAAATACTTTCGCAGTCATTGCTCGGGTTTTATTTGTACATTGAAATGTTGGGATTTAACTCGAAAGAATCGTCTTGATATGAATTTTAGGATTATTATAGACATTATAATATATGAAGAAATGAACAATAGAAGAATTCGATACTAGAAAAACTTTTTAATAAAAAAATAAAAAAAATATTGATATACAGGGTGTCCATAAAGTTCGTGTGCACTTTAAAAATTTTATAACTCTATTTGTATTTGCGATAGAAATAATCTGTAAAAAATGTTATAACGTTTAATGTACCTAGTTTTAAGTATAGCTAAAATAACTAATGTGATTTCAGGCATTACTGTAAATCAGTTGGCATATGTGTCTGTGTTTACATATATATATATATATATATATATATATATATATATATATATATATATATATATATATATATATATATATATACAGGGTGTCCATAAAGTTTGTGTGCACTTTAAAAATTTTATAACTCTATTTGTATTTGCGATAGAAATAATCTGTAAAAAATGTCATACAGTTTAATGTACCTAGTTTTAAGTATAGCTAAAATAACTAATGTGGTTTCATACATTACTGTAAATCAGTTGGTAAATGTTTTCCGTGAACTGCAAAATCGTATTACCCTTTGTATTGCTAATGATGGAGGACATGTGGAAAAATTAAATAAAATTTGAATAAAACCTTGAAAAAATTTAGATTTAATACTTTTTAAAAATTATGGACACCCTGTATAGAGCATGTGAGTTGTGAAATACAGACTTTCCACCTGTATAAATGTAGATAGTTCTTAGGGAAATATTCGTAAGCCGAAACAGAGTAAAGCAAAGAAACAGTCGAATGTAGTCTATAAATACAGGGTGTCCATAAAGTTCGTGTGCACTTTAAAAAAATTATAACTTTATTTGTATTTGCGATAGAAATAATCTGTAAAAAATGTTATAAAGTTTAATGTACCTAGTTTTAAGTATAGCTAAAATAACTAATATGATTTCAGGTATTACTGTAAATCACTTGGCAAATGTTTTCCGTGAAATACAAAATGGTATTACCCTTTGTATTGCTAATGATGGAGGACATGTAGAAACTTAAATAAAATTTCAATAAAACCTTAGAAAATATAGATTTTCTTCTTTCTAATCCTTTTTACAAATTATTTCTATCGCAAATACAAATAAAGTTATAAATATTTTAAAGTGCACACGAACTTTATGGACACCCTGCATGACTAAATAAATAAATATATATGTATTAAATGTTCATCAAATACAAGAGCTTTTTAAGTTAGGAAGTTATTGTATGATGTGTTAACGTAAGAACAGGCAATAAGTACGATTTATGAAAGTATGTCTGAAAGATAATGCTTAACCCTAGATTTGACGTTAAAAGTGTAGCGATCGGGAAAGCATTCTTCTAGGAATCTGTTCCGTAACGTAAAACTTCTTGGGAAGAAGATAGAACGTACTAATAAAATACGAAGGGAATGAAAATGATGTATCCTCCTGTACGTATCATGGCAGGTCTTACGTTTTCTAGAACTCTCCTGTAGCGTTTGCAGGTAGTTCGGAATGAGATCTACGACAACGTTCGTTTTGCTAGAAAAAGTATCAGAACTTAACGATTACAGAGAATTCAAACGTTAACCGAGGCTGTGTTTTTGGTTTCGGATTACATTTTTTCTTCGGAATAAACAAACCATGCATGAGAGGGTCCATTCAGCAGTTCTGGAAGATCTATATTTGATGAAAACTGAAGGGAAAACTACCGCAATGTAAGATCTGAAGCTGTTCCAGTCAACTTTGGATTACCGAATGATCGTCATAGGAAATGATATATTATGGAATAATTTCGGTGTTGGTCTCAACTTTAAAAGTGATCAGCTTCCTTCCTAACCTTTTGTTCGAAATAGTGTGGACTTTCAACATCTTGATGATGTCATTATTTTCTCAGATCTCTTCACCAGAGGTCGGATTAAGTTACAGCGTAATCATAACACTTTAACTCTGTTAAAAACATGTTTTAGCAAGCCGTTTGCAATCCTGCCTAATCTGGTGGGCTCCGAACAAATTTGTGATGTGAAGAGTAGGAACCTTCATTTGGCCCACTTGAACATATTAAACGTTGACAGATAAATTGGATTGGCCAAATGCATTCGATAGCGTTGACTTTCGATTTCTGAAGATATATTCGCATCGGCCAATATCGGGCTGTCATTTCCCTCCTGGCACTAACTCTTGTTCGCGTTCTCCGTTATGAAAGTAGAACTGAATGGAGTAAGGTCAAAAACTTGCATGTTGATCCGATCCATTCGTCAACGGTTTTCTTTTTCGTCTATACTTTACATCTTTCATTAGAGACTTTTCTTCACAAGTAAATTCAGTTCCATGCAGAATCTGGTTATCTGGAGCCACCTCATCGCCTATCTGTACCATTCTATGGCGACGAGGAGACACCTGTAACGCGCAAGAGATGGAGGAAGGCGAGATGGTAGAAGAGAGCAGAGACATCTGTGTGTACAGCATGAGGCTTTGTCTCTATTGTTAACTTTATTCGTGATTTTCAAGAATTCACAGTGTCCTAGGGAAATATAATATAGCCTAATCCATTTTAAAAAATCTCCTGGATACAAGGATTCCATGGACTAATTACAGTTTGAATAGAGTCGACATACCACAAATCCAGAATTAAATAAACAACAGAATTATTTATATAATATTTATTCTCATACCGAACCAATAGTCTGAGAGAAGGAAAAAACATTACGAATCGAAATACTTTACTTACAAATTCGAAACTTCAGTCCTCTGTCATAAAAAAGATTACGCTTCAATATAAAAATATAAAATATAAAATAAACAAATATATATTTTAATAATTAAAGATTATAAATTGATAATAATATAAAAAATATAATATGATAAACAACGAAAAATGTCAAACTAAAATATAAAAAATTATGAATCTCGTCTGCGGTCGCTCTCTCACAGACGCGACGTTGCCTCGCTCTGTCTTTTTTACAAATACTTTCACGGTAATTGCTCCGAGGAGCTGCTTTCGCTGGTTCCTAGGCCTCATGAATTTAAACGTCCTACGAGGCTGGCATCACGTTCCCACCCCTTCACCGTTGAAACTGTTAGATGTAGGCGTCTCTTCTACTCCAATTGCTTCGTGTCTCGCACATCTCGCCTGTGGAAATCCCTTCCTTATTCCTGTTTCCCTGACAAATACAATCTCCAACTATTTAAGTGTAACGTCAATCGACATCTCCAGTTGCCTTGATCTATCCACTTCCCTTCTCCACATCCTTTAACCTTTCATTCCTATCGGCTCTCGCTCCAAATCTTCTGTAAGCCCCTTGCCTTGATCGATCCACTATCTTTCTCCACATCCTCTCCTTTACCACTCCTATCTGCTCTTCCTCCACACCTTCTGTATCCCCTTGCGTGCTAATGGCCTTCAGCCTTGCTTGGGGTGATAAGCTTATAAAAAAACAAAAAAAAAATTGAGATGTTATCAGATATAAAAAATCGGCATTAACTAAAGCGATTTTCTGGCCAAATGGCAAATGCTTTCCGTGAATTGATTTAACCAGATTTTATGTCGGTGATTTTAAAATGGTCCTAAGAATTCAAGAGACAATCACTTACCGTACATTGGCAGTATTTTCACAATAGATCCTCATCAAGAAGTCACACGTCACCATTTCACTGTTGTATGCAATAACCACAAAAATCCCTGGTGGAAGTTCAATACAACGGCTTTTTTCTCTTCGCACACTCTTCTGTGCCACAGAACGTATCTTGACTGAATCTTTGTCGAATCTATAAGATGGCGGCGTCTTCACTCCTGGTTTCAACTTTCCAAAAACAAAAAAATATGAAATGTGAAGAATTTATATGAATTCATTACTAAATGTATCAGTTTATTTCAGCATTTTCGTTTTCATTAAAACGATCGTGATCAACATGTTCTCTGACGGGTAATTTAATAAAGAATACGCTAAAACCATTTACATCACATCTGGCCTTATAATCTTCATAGAGTTTAGAAGCATCCTTCCGGCCATGTGGGTGACGAATTATTTTCTACTCTACAACCCTTTACCTACAGACGAAATGTTTGCAAACCTATCCCTAATCTATAGCAATTTCATTGGAAAATGTCAGGCGACTTACCCTGTTCTGAATAAAGATAAAGTTCCATTCGAACAGCTTCTTTTTAAGAACCACTGATTTGTGGAACCTGACCAAACTACCTCGTACCAATTCGTGCCCATCGGACGCTTATATCCCGGTAGAAATAATCCCGGTTAATTCCAATTAAAAAGTCAACTAGCCTCCTTTGAATCTTCACACTTAGTTACACGCCATATGCCGAATTACTTGTCTAGAAATGCATTTAAATTATTTCAAATCTGAGAAAATATGTACTAAAAATATTTTACCCTAGACAAAACTTATATTAAAACAAATATTTAACACGCGCTTACACAGCTTAGTCAACTGCATACACTAATGAATATATCGAAATCAGAATGACCGTTATCGTCTGTTAACATACTTTGGTTAGTTGGTTGATTTCGTTTAGCAGCTTATCAAATTCTATGTTATCTAAACATCTTGATCACAATTTTAAGTATTCAACGACAGATAAAATATATTGAGGACCTGGGAAAAACAGCAATTAAAAGGTGGTTTCACGCTCTTAAAAACATTGAATATCCCGATCAAAGGCCTTGCTGCTCAATTTAGTTTATCGTCATTCCCAGGAATGTTATAATATGAGTCACGTAACAGCGTTTAACAAAGTCATACATTTTATTACATACTGAAAGTGAGTAATTATGGCTAAGGATAAAATAACCGTCATTTACTTAAATGAGTGCATTGATTTATGTTAAAGAATTAGCCTTTATATTTTGTCAGATACATACGGGTCTCTATGAATCATCTGAGAGACCCCTTTCTACCTTCTATCAGTATGGCTGATGCTAACCTCCAGGAAAGTGAATCGTTGTTCCTTCTGGGGATAGCATTTTCCGCTGACATGACTAGCCTCTTTTGAATCTTCTGGGGATAGTATTTTCCGCTGACTTATATTGAGTCAATTCTTAGATCTGCTGCTAGAAAGGTTGGTTCAGTGTGTCGTGATGGATAAATTTTCTTACACATTTGTAAGTCTGGCATTTGTCCATGCTTCGAATATTGCTTCTACATCTGATATGATGCTCCAGCTATATTTTTTAGAGATTTTTGAAAAAAAACCCTCAAGAATCTGTAATATTATTGGTCGTGACCTGGCATCTTTACTTCAATCTCATTCCCACCGCCCTAATGTATTTACCTCTGCCTTCTCTATAAATAATTTCGTGGTAATTATTCTGCCGAACTTTCCTGTATGGTACCCAGATTTTTTGAATGGAATCGCAGTACTCGTTCTGTGACAAGGTTTCTTGATACTAGAGTTGAAATGGCTAGATTTAACCATAAGTTCTACGCTAAAAATTTATTCTATCACACTTCACGCTTGTGGAACACTTTTCCGGCTTCTATCTTCCCTGTCAACTTTGATCTTCAAAAATATAACTGTAATGATAATTGTTATCTTCCGTTTTCTGAATTCTTGTTCTTTTATTGTCCTTTCTACGTAAGATTTTTTTTCAGAATTCACTTGGAGGCGTTAAATGTATAGTGTGTAAGTAGACTTAACAAGGAACTGGAAACCCAATCTTTAATTGGAAACAAGGGATAGACTCTACTCCTGTTCAAAAGACCGGGGAGGTGTAGGAACCGGGCGAGAGACGAATTACTGTATTACAGAATATAATCAACAGTCAGAAGACTTCTTGGAATAATAAGTTATATGCATGATTTTCTGAAAAATTCCATAATTATTTATTATTTCTTTTAGAAGATAATTTTCATTTTTGATTTTTTTTATCAAACTAGAAATGTATAAAGTTTAACACAACATGAAAACCTTAGGCTAGAAATTATTATAATTAATCAATTATCTTGGATAATCATCTTCTTTTTATATGAGTGTTTGATAAGAAAAATAGATTTTTATTGCAGTTATACACCAGTAACCTTCTAACCAACCAATTACTGAAAACCCGAAAACAATTTAGACTTCCAAAGTTAAAAAATATGGAAGCGGACCTACCTTGTAAATATCAAAACCAATATAAATATCCGAATTTTCCCTTTCTTTAGGCATAACCTCCGTCAGAGAAATGACTGTCCACGTGTAGTCGGTACAGTGTTCAAGGTCAATTATATATTGAGGATTTCTCCAATATACATCTTTAAAAGAAAGACATAAAGCGCGATGTATATAGGCATATACACAGAGAGGAATGGAAATAAATATATCTGTAACACATATGAAAGCCTTCTGAAGAAGAAGCAATCTACCCATCTCTATATTTCAATGTTCCGTCCTGATGGAGTGTCGCCTTGCGTGCTTCAATGACCCCCCAGAGCTATGTAGGTGGTGGTTTCGGCCCTTAGGTCAAACCAAGCTCAACAGGTCTGTTGGGTACGAGCCAGACGAAAGAGACACCCTGGTCCTGCACAACCCCCAACCTGGAGAACCAGGGCGTGTCTTTCATCTGGCTCCTACCAGTTGATAAATTGGGTAAATTAGCTAAAAACCTACTCACTTAAAAACTAGCTTGTTACAGAAACCTCATCGATAACTTCAAACAACGACATGGCCTAGGAAGAGTCCTTCAAAGTGAAGCGTATGACGCTTACTGGTGCAAATCCTCCGGGAAGGCAGCCGGAACGACATCGGGCGAGTTGAAGAGGATCATACGGAACCGCGTCCGTTGGAGAGGTGTTGTTGTGGCCCTATGTTCACCAAGGAATTAAGAGGCATAATGAATGAACGAATGATATTTCAATGTTGGGTTAGGAGGTTAATGTCCTAATCGTAAGAACTGGGTTCGAATTTAATCATGTTCGATTTGTAAAAGACCTGATATATTGATAATGCTGGCCTGGGTGAAATTAACCCCAGCTTGGAGAGTGCTTAGAAATCATAACACGGGTTAGTTGAGAATTAAATCAGATAGACAAAAGCCATCGTAGATTGTTCTAGCACGAAATCAGAAGTCATCTTAATAGAAGGCTTGATCGTACTAATCTCGTTCTAATTGTTGATCTCGCCAGATTATGCGCACTTTCCCTGAATCCATTAGTAACCTCTGCGTGATGACGAAATGTGCCAGAGCAGGCGTATGCAAGAGGGATTAGATAGCGGCTCCAGAATATATGAATACTTGGATACGAGCGGCTATTATATTTTTAAGTAATGCATTCTTATCCCGATGCAGTAGAAATAATAAAATTTTTAGGTGACATTTAGGTGTCTATATTTCTGAGACGAGGTATTATGTACACTATTTACATTATTCGGACTATTGTCCTCATCTTTGTAGCCATACTTATTACAACGTTTCGGCCGTTGTACGCTCCGGCCTTCTTCAGGTGGTTGGAATGTCGAACTGAACCCGTTATTTCGCTCACTCGCGTAGACTGTTCTAGTTCCACGTGCCATGTTTAATGGATGTCAGTTATCAGTTATCTCAAGTTAATTCCCCTCACCAAGTTCTCCACTGCCTTAATCGAGTATTGAACGCACAACTCTTTGGGTCCTGCCACTGGATCTAACTAACACCTTTATCCACTGTGCCATGTAATAAATATAGCAACACAGATGAGGACAATAGTCCGAATAATGTAAATAATGTACATAATATCTCATCTCATAAATATAGACAGATACTGAAAGGCCGAAACGTTGTAATACATATGGCGACAAAGATGAGGACAATACTCCGAATAATGTAAATAGTGTACATAATACCTCATCTCAGAAATATAGACAGATACTGAAGGGCCGAAACGTTGTAATGAATATGGCGACAAAGACGAGCACAATAGTCCGAATAATTTAAAGAGTGTACATAATACCTCATCTCAGAAATATAGACAGATACTGAAGGGCCGAAACGTTGTAATGAATATGGCGACAAAGATGAGGAAATTTAGCCGAATAATGTAAATAGTGTACATAATACCTCATCTCAGAAATATAAACAGATACTGAAAGGCCGAAACGTTGTAATGAATATGGCGACAAAGATGAGGAAAATTAGCCGAATAATGTAAATAGTGTACATAATACCTCATCTCAGAAATATAAACAGATACTGAAAGGCCGAAACGTTGTAATAAATATGGCGACAAAGACGAGCACAATAGTCCGAATAATGTAAATAGTGTACATAATACTTCATCTCAGAAATATAGACAGATACTAAAGACCAGTCTTTCAGTGTTCCTTTTTTCTTCTATAAAATTAGGCGGAAAATACAGATGTTTTTGTTTAAGGATAACATTCCTTTTATTTAAATGAGGACTCTCCTTTATTGGTGTTGAAAAATTATCTTTGAATCGCAATGTCCAACACTAGTTGCAAATCATTGTTATGTTTCTGTTCCGGGCATAATTATTTACTTTGATAAACAAAGAGAACACTCCTCTTCTAATCTTTAGACACTATCAAATCTTTCTTTTCTTTTTTTTCATATACTCGTCATACGCAATGATACTTAAAAGAAAACAATGAGAATTTACCTGTGTCAACATTTCCGCCACCAGAAGACACGTGCTTCACCCAGCGGTCTTTAAAGCTGTGTGAGGACCATTTAGCTTTTTGGGCCTAAATAGAAAATAGTCGGTTATATAACATTGTTCAAACAAGCATTATAACATTTCAACCATTATTATTATTATTATTATTATTATTATTATTATTATTATTATTATTATTATTTCCTTTGATTTCTGGCGTGGACACATTTATTTCCTGGTCCCGCCGAGACACCCGCGTTTAGAAATGGCATCATGACACTTTCCACTGACAAAAAAAAAAAAATACGTAGATAAAGCTCTTCGTAAAGTGTGGGCTGTGCTTATTATTTCCTTTTATTTCTGGCGTTTACACATTTCTTTCCGGGTCCCACCCAGAGACCTAATGTTAGAAATGGCATCACGAGACTTTCCACAGGAAAAATAATATAAAAAATAATTTACATAGATAAAGCTCTTCGTTAAGTGTGGGCAGTACGTGTGAGAACAATATTTTGTATCTCTTTGAGGCATGGACTTCCAGGAATCCCTTCAATTAGTCTACTGGGATCTTTTCCAACCAATCCTAGGGCTCCAACTACAAGAAGGATTGTTCATGTTCTCATGTGCCATATTTTTGAGATTTCGATTTCAAGGTCTTTGTATTTTGACAGCTTTTTCAGTATCTTCAAAGATACATTGCAGTCTGCAGGGACTGCCATATCAATAAGGAGGCACTTTTTTTGTTTCTGATTATTATTATTATTATTATTATTATTATTATTATTATTATTATCATTATTATACGAGCTCTTTGAGTTTTTCACTTTTCTTACGAGTAGGTGTTAAAAGGTTCTAGGCGTGACCCATTTTCCAAAATATGAACCAACATCAGAAGGAGTAGATTGAGAATGGTCCTGGATTAATAAACTTTCATTACTAATCGTATATACCGCCAGATAGTCAATCTGTCTGCAACAGATCCAAGAGACAACTTCTTTTTTGGGGGTCGGTGTGCAGCTGAATAAACCATTTAATTTTATAGAAGAACAATTTCTGAAAACCTTTGCATATGTAATGCTAGTACTGATTAGAAAACGAGAATTACATTTTGTAAAAGGTTATTTATACATTTCTAAACTCCGTCAAATTACATCGATGGTTTAGTTTCAGCGTTCCCCTTCAAATGTTCGATCTTCTTGCTAGGTTCCGTGGCGTTTTCCTTGTCTCCTTAGTAACTTTCAGCACGTCTTCTAAGTCAGGGGTCGGCAACCTTTTGCTATGTGTCGACATAGATTTTTAAAATCATTCAGTGTGCCAACAGCATACGCATTTTTATACAAGTCAAGGTCAATATACTTGTTCTACAATATAATTTATAAAGTACTATTTAATATTTACTTTAGTATATATTAAAATTGAAACAGCTTATTATCTTCTTTGCGTTGTAGTAGTTATTGGTTCGGACTTCGTAATGTCATTTGCGGCTGCGTACCATTGGAAATTGCGTGGTGTGCCACGTGTGGCACGCGTGGGACGCGTGCTGTAGTTTGCCGACATCTGTTCTAAGTTATCCCTCGAGGCACCTAAATGATTTGACGCTCTGAGGTGACACCGAGTACAATGCTTACTTTGATATCTCTTAGGGTGAGCATGGTATGAGAAGGTCACCATAGATCAACACATCTTAGATCACGACATTAAATTCGATTCAGACCTCTGGCATTTGTCATCTTGAATCCTTCATCCCACCATAAACATCTAATATGTAAAAGAAAAGAAATGTAAACATGACCTCGTTAAATAGCCTTGAAGAAGGGTCTCTTTAGTCTTGGATAGAAACTGCCAAAGGAAACCATACTACAGACAAATATCTATGAAGTTTCATGATCGTTTACACCATGAAGAGACGTTGTTTTTGCTTTTAAAAATACAGGTTTTCATATATAATTCATACAATAGAATTACTCTTTCTGTCTGAATTTTTGGAATGTTGGCTTTTCTTTAGTTACTCTATTTATATTCAGATTATTGTCCTTCTCCTTGTTGTTATCACAATGTTGTGCTCTACGGCTTTTCTCATGGATATCGATATGGGTAAATTGCAGGAAATTCTGAACAGAATTCTTTGCTTAAGCTACCAGACCATTGTCCTCTAGGGAAATTTGTTGTAATGAAATTTGCGCTGAGTTGATTAAAGCGTTTGTTTGCGAATTTGATGATATTGTGGAGTCCAATCCTTCGATCGGGCAGTGTGTACTTGAATAATAACTGAAAAGTACTAAATAAGTATAAGAATGTGATGATATCCCTACACATGAGCAGTGGAATGAGAATAGTCTAGCCCCGAAGAATAAATAAAGGGTTCACTTCAGAATTCTCTGTAGATTACCCAGATCTATATACACCTGACGAAGGACGGGGGGAACAACGGCAAAAGGTGGTGATAACAACAACAAGAATGAGGATAATCGTTCGAATATAAATTATGTAGATAAGGTCTCCTATTTTCTAGAAAGTTAAAGTGGAGGAACATAAGATCAGAATTAAAAATAAACTTCTGGGTATGTCTTGATTAACCAATTTAACGTCAGATCTGCGCTAAATAGAACAGTAAGCTCAGAGGGTAGGAGTGGGTGAGTTATTATTTCATACCATGATAAACTGGAATATAGGCCATCATTGACGATTGCAGAATATATATATATATATATATATATATATATATATATATATATATATATATATATATTACTGTTTTAAAAAATCAATTCTCCATGATTTTCTCTCATACATTCATATCTGCTCGATGCATATCCAAATGTAAACAAATGGCGTCACACATTCTCGGATATTCAGACCGGTAAATGTCGTTGATACTGTTTGTTATAAACAGAGTATTTACTTAAATATTTGTATCTATAAAAAAGAATGTCTAAAAATATCTTAACACACACACACACACACACACACACACACACACACACACATATATATGTGCATGCGCTGGACTTAATTAAAAATTCACCCCTCCAACACATGAAAATAATCAAACACAAATAAGCATAAATAGATACATTTTTTAAAAAGATAAACCAGTTTGTCTGATGATAAAAGGGAGAGCTCAGAGATGATGGCCTGGCAATGTTCCGGTTTATCTTGTTATGAAAAAGTAACTCGCCCACCTCCACCCTTTGAGCTTACCTTTTTTTTTAAAATCATTTAATCACCAGTTACTTATCATCGCCTGGAGAAGTATTGAAACATGAAAGCTTTTGTGCAGCGATTTCAACATGTTATTATTATAAGCTTTAATAATAATAATAATATGTATATGAAGAAATATAGTTTTAAGGCGTGCTATATTTCTGGGATGAAGTGCTCAATATCAGGGATAGAGCGTGTGTAAATATAAAAGTGAACATAGAAGTCAACACTTAGGGGCGACAGTCTGTTTCGTGCTAGACGCAATCGTCAGCCTGACGATTGCGTTTAGCATGAAACAGGCGCTCTCCTCTAAGTGTTGACTTCTATGTTCACTTTTATATATATATATACACACACACACACACACACACACACACACACACACACACACACACACATATATATATATATATACTGCAAGGAAGCGTACGAAAATTGTAACGCTGCATGAACACACTGGCAAGCCTTAACAGTGAGCAACACCAAGTTCTATAGATTGGCACCTAAACTCCCATGATTTAAATCCAATCGGGAATCTGTGTTCAATCTGCAAGGAACGACTTCGTGGAATGAGCATATGAATTAATAACATGTGCACTGGGTCGATGTTTCAGTGCAAAAATACGGAAAAAAGTAAATAATAACGGTATTATTCGTTTTGTTTCAATTCATTTGCATAAGGGTGTACCTACCGTGTGTTATTCGAGTCGGTCTCTTTCATATAGACCCAATTACAGATAAACCAGCCGTTTTCCTACAACTGATTGTACGGTAACTTCTATAATCAGGCATAATAGAGAAAATGATTTTAAGGCAGTATCTTTGTTGTCCGATTATTGTCTGCTAATTGAAAAAGTCCCTATGTGGTTTTGTCGATGGATTTACGATAAGCAAAATCTGCTTTTAGAATACACGTGGAATTTCATTTCTCACGAACACAATTTTTAATCAATTACAAAAAGAGAAACAAATATAAAGTTACCTGGGCGTCGGATACAATTGCTATCATGGCTGATTCCTCTTTATGGCAGAAGTTGAAAGCATCAAACTCGGTCATGACATCTTCTATTCGCATCCTGGATGAAAATTTCAAACGGAAAGTTCAAGAGTATATCATGATATATATTTATATTTAGGCAACATATCTTCATTCAAACATGTTTTCTTGAATAATATAGACATATTATGTTTATTTATTTTTATAATAAGCCTTTCCAGTTCTCTAACCATTTTCTTGATATTAAATTGAAATACATCAAGTTTTTTTCTTGCCCAAGTAATTATGATCTCCCCCAAGATCATCTTCAGGGGTGTATTGCAAAGAAAAACCTATTGTAGCTCTGATCGCCGTGATGGTGAAGTGACTGAAGCCGACGTGCAAGGTCAGGACAAATAACATTGCATATTCTTCTTTGGATCATATATATATATATATATATATATATATATATATATAGTCAAACCTAATGAGCCAGACAAACCTACCAAGGTTTCACTTAGGCAGATCGTCACCCGACCCTGACGATCTGCCAAAGTCAAACCTTGGTAGGTTTGTCTGGCTCATTAGGTTTGACTAGGTTTGCTCTACGTTTGTATCGAGCTCTTTAGTTAGTTGTTTACTCGTATCGGGGTTTTTTCTTTGGGCCTTGAACCTGTATCTGTGCGATTATTTTCGACAGACTTTCATGTTCCTGGCTCTTTCTTTTTTAAAACCTTTTTTCCCTTCGTGATTGATTTGGCTATTGTTAAATCAAGAATTCGAAGGTTTTTCCACACGAGTATAGTTACCTATATTTATATATATATATATATGTATATATATATATATAGGTGTGTGTGTGTATGGGTGTGTGTACGTGTGTGTGTGTGTGTGTGTGTGTGTGTTTGCGTGCGTGAGTATAAGAGAAAGGGGAGAGAAATAGACAGGAAGCTCAATATCAGTCAAGTTTAAATTCTTGCATAGTCTCTGTGTGTGGGGTGTGCGTGTGCGTCTATAAGAAACAGAGAGGGGAAAAAAGAGAGAAGGAAGGGAAGGGAGGAAAGAAGTTCACCGCAGACAACAGCAGTCAAATCCGAATTCCTGCTGTTTCTGTCGCCTCAACTTCACGTACAAATGACATTGACAAAAAACTGGAATCCAACCCCCCAGGCTATGTAGTCCTGGGTAAGACGATAAAGTACATCCAGCAGCAAGGCCTCTGATCTGGAGAGTGAATGTTTTGAAGAATATGGAATCACATCTTAACTAATTTTGTTCCCAGATACACCTTGATCCGGGGTGGTAGCACCTGTTAGGGTCCCAGCTATGGGCAAATATTTCTCCCAACAAAAATCACCGGTACATTTTTTAGATTGAAATGAGTAAAAACACATTTTATATCAAAAAGATAACCAAGGCAAAACAAAAAAAAATATCTAAAAACTCATTTTTGTAATAAATTACCAACAATACATTTTATGATATACAATATATATATATATATATATATATATATATATATATATATATATATATATATATAATACCTTTATCTTGAAATAATAAAATTAAGTACAAAATATGTTTATATAAATTATTAGGTTTTGGCATTAATTCTTTTTAAATCGCATTCACCCCATCCAAGGCAGTAATGTCACTAAAACACAAGCGGTTACAGGCTTTGGAAGAATTGGGAACAGAAACAATAATGATGACCAGAAAAAGAAAAGAGTAATCAGGATGATAGTAGATAGCGATTGACATTGCATTTAAATGTCATGTTCGGAAAGTGAACGTTCCTACAGCTCACACTCCCGATATGAGCTGAAATCCTCTCGGCCTGATTCTATTCCCAAAATCTAATAAAATGATAAAAAATCATAGATTTTTTTACGGGGAAGAGATTTTAAACATACGATATATATATATATATATATATATATATATATATATATATATATATATATATATATATATATATATATAATGGCCTCAAATAGTTTTGTGTAAGCAGTTTTTATTGACAATGCTTGAGTTAGCCCGTGGTATTTTTTCAGGAACTTACCAAAATTGCCACATGCTCTGATTGTCTCATCGTAAAACCATATTCTATGTGACTGAGTTGTTGGAACGTCCACTTTCCGAGGCGCCAGATCAAGACTAATAATATTGCTGATTCTTCTTTGGATCTTATCAAGGCGCTCAAAGTAAATAGCATGGGCACCGGACCATATGAGGCAGCAATAATCTAAGCATGAATGAATGTTAGACTTATAGATATGTAAGACAGATTCTGGAGAGGGAAATTATCTCGCTCGGCACAGTGATTCGACTTTCTTAGAATATGACCTAGCAATGGATTCTTTATAATCTTTCCACTTCCTATCAGCAGAGGACGTTAGCCCGAGAAAACACAACGTGTCACTTTCTTAGAGGTTAGCATTAGCCTGCGAGGGGTCACTCTGATTATTAATAGAGAGAAGTTTACTTTTCAAGGCGTTAAATTAACAAGTCATCTTTTGCCGCAGTTAATTTTAACGCCTTCAAAACTGGGACTTGAGGTCGGTTTGGTCGCCAGCTGTCATTACTAATGAGACAGGAGTAAATCAGCGAGAGTTGATAGCTGATATCATCAGAAAGGTCATTAATGAAAATTAAAAACAGTATCGGACTATGGATTGATCCCTGGGGGACACCTGCGTTAGTATGAAAGGATCTAAACGAGTGGCCATTCAGGATAAACTTCATTTCACGATTTGATAGGAAAGACTGGATCAGTTCAAAAAAGTGTTCGGGGACACGTAACTTTTCAGTTTGTGGAGAAGACCTGAATGGTAGAACCTGTCAAAGCCTTTCGAGATGTCCAATACTACTGCCCGGGAACCGACACAAATACATATGGCGCTAAGGAAAATCAACCAACAAATCCCAACTATGTGTTAAATTGCAGGCTAGAATTGTTCTCTTCTCTCGCCATCGGTTTCAATCAGGCTATGATAATGAAAACAGAATAAACTCTTCTTTTATTAGGTATTTTATGAACAATGTCTTTACCGAAGGACAACAAAGTTTAATATGAAAGTAATGTTGATGCCCAGTTTAACAGCAAAAGATAGTTAGGAATGTTTTAATAATGTTTTCTTATATAAATTAAATAATAATCTGTTTGGACTAATGGAACAATTATCGACCTTTGAAAATGGTTAATCTTATCGGATGTAATAATTAAAGTGCGTGTAAAAAAATAGAAATGTGAACCTTACCAAAATTCTCCTTCTTCTTCATTAGTCAGTCCCACTTTCTTTCGGTCATCTTCTGAGAAACTCATCCATTCCTTGGACCTGCCAGAAAGATGTATATATATATATATATATATATGCAACACATTATGAAACGGACAAAGACCGACAATTATTTAAAGACATTTTTATGTTTAACATTCTTTTTATAGATACAAGTATTTAAGTATATGCTCTGTTTATAATAAACAGTATTAAACACAATTTACCGGCCTGAATGTCCGAGAAATTTTCATAGAAAATATTCGTCCTTCGACAGAATTCGAACTTGTATCCTATACGGAACCGTCATATAGCCTGACGTGCCTTAACCGATTCGGCAACTGAAGATCGTTCGGTTGGCAAGGTCGAATTTACTGCTTATAAACTTCAATCTTCTATGAATCTCTCACGTACATTCATAACTGCTCATGGCGTATCAAATGTAAACAAATGACGTCACACATTATGAAACGGACAAAGTCCGACAATTATTTAAAGGCATTTTTATGTTTAACATTCTTTTTATAGATACAAGTATTTAAGTAAATGCTGTGTTTATAATAAACAGTATTAAATAAAATTTCTCGGACATTCCAGCCGGTAAATGTTATTTAATACTGTTTATTATAAAAAACAGAGCATTTACTTAAATACTTGTATCTATAAAAAGAATGTTAAACATAAAAATGTCTTTTATATATATATATATATATATATATATATATATATATATATATATATATATATAATAAAATAAAAAGTGAAATAAAATGCTACAGAATTCAGCAGCTACAAAATACACACACACAAACACACGCACATACATACACAAACACACACACACACACACATAAACACACACACACACACACATATATATATATATATATATATTGAAATCAACAGTATTATTCTAGCGGTTATTTTGGTGGGCTCTGACGCTTGTGTTTCGAATTATACGAGTGGGAGTAATTGTGGATTGGAATTGTGTGGGGGCTATTTATATGTTGTTGGCTAACTATCTTATTTATATTGAGTATTTTACTGTTGGTTGTTGTTACTATGTTTGCTTGTGTTTATCTGTGCGTCCTTGGTTTATTATTTACTTTTTTTATTTATTTCTTTAGAGTTATTTATTTTACTTATTTTTGTTGATTTATGTTATTTTATTTATTTACTTTCGTTTATTCATTTTCAGTTATCAATTTTTAAGTAACGTAGCAATTAATCTCTATCTATAAAAGGCAGGATGTGTGTGTGTGTGTGTGTGTGTGTGTGTGTGTGTGTGTGTGTGTGTAACGAATGCACAGGCGCAATTTTTGCACCAAAATTTACATGCACATGCTCCAAGTTAGCGGAAAGGACAAGACCAACTTTGCATTTCCCAACTCCCATCGATAGTGGAAATAATCGATTTTTTCATGCTTCTACGGCAGTTTTCATGTAGTTTGCGGCCATTTTCTACTGGCCAGAATGAGAGCCCATAGCTGGCTGCAACGAATAGGCAGGAAAATTCTACTGGCCAGCGTGAGAGCCAACAGCTGACTGGCACGAATGTTAACTAGCATGCTAGCATGCAAAAAAATATCGATAGCTGCATTCGTCACAAGTGGGAAAAATTTAAATCTGCATGACACTTTACTCCAATTGGTTCATTAGCTTGCTTAAACTCAACGTTGATTCTGATTCCGCAGAAGTGGGTTGGGTGTGAAAAAGTATTTGTTGTTTTCCAGTTACGAGTCCTTTTTTAAAGCTGATCGTTTTGTGTTCATTTTGTTTAGTTCTTTTTTCGTAAGAGATTTAATGTTTAGTATAGAGCTTAGAAAACTTTCACAGTGTGAGATAGGCAAAAAGTAAGGCATGTAGCAACATCAGCACGGCAAAGGGCACTCCTTTAAAAAGGAAGGGCAAAAATATTTTAAGTCAAGTGATAGCGATTCCTGTATGAGTCGTACGATTTTTGAATCAAGCACGGGCAACGGCGGGCCATGCTGCTAGTTATAAATATGTGTGTGTGCGGGTGTGTGTGTTTGTCTGCGCGCGTAAAAAGGAAAACTAACTAAAATTAAAAAAATAAGAGCGAACTATATCCAGTGGTATTTATAAGAAGTCCGCACAAGAATTATCGACTCATGGTCTACAGTGTCGAATTCTATATCGACAATATTTATATATATTGGGTTGTTGCATATTTATCAGGCTTTTTTGGAAGACGAGATATTTGTTAATAAAAAATCATATTTTGTTGGCTTTTTTTTAATAAAAATATTTTTATTTTCAGGATACAAAATTGAGTATCGATAATCATTTAAAAATGTTATTGTTGAATTGTTGTTTCTTTTTTCATACTAAATATTGTTTAAAAAACGCCTGATAATTATGCATCAATATCTATTTATCTATCTATATATGTATATATTTGTGTGTGTGTGTGAGTTATATATATTATATTATATATAATGTGTATTATATATACAGCGGTGGAAATAAGTATAAAACACCCCATGAAATTGTTAAATAATTTTCTTATTACTGCAAAAATTCCTCTGAATATTTGTGTGTGGTACCTAGAAACAGATTTTAATTTAGGTCAGCGATTCGATAGCGAATTATGCATCGAAAATTAATTCCTATTTGTTTGTATCTCACTCATTTAAACCGTTATTTAACTCCTCTCTTTAAAACTTCTTTCTGTTAAATTTTAATCCCCACCTTCACCTTTAGGCCTTCCTGTTCTTCTTTCTTCTGTTACCCTTCACTAGAGTCTTCATACATTTCTCTCTCACATTTGTTTCCCACTCCCGTACATACACTCTCACTAAAATTTTATTTTTTATACCCGGAGTTATATATATCCGATTTCTTTTTGAATTTCTAGGTAATGAATTGGATCGTGATTACGATTCCAATGTAATAAATCATAACCATGGGATATTAGTGTTTGAGCCTTTTTATTATATTCTTACTATTCTGGACATTGAGTGGTACCTGGCTTCTATCCTCTTGGAAATTTATATATATATATATATATATATATATATATATGTGTGTGTTTGTGTGTGTGTGTGTGTGTGTATCAACCACTAATATTATATATATATATATATATATATATATATATATATATATATATATATATATATATATATATATGATAGAAATTTTAAGGAGGATTTGATAATTATAATTAATTCATTGATTATTGAAACCCTGACAGGTTGAGTTAGTTCAGTTCCACCACGGAATATGTGAGCGAGCGGGGCTATATCGAATCTGATTTGCTATCTCTTCGTTACCGAGCCCGTTGAACAGTTGGTATGATGTTTGCTTGACAACCTAACTGTCAGGGTTTCAATTCTCGGTACTGTATGCGAACTGCTGATGAGTCCCAAATATATGACGAAACGGCCGTCCAGTGCTTTCTGCATTCTGTTGGTGTTCTTTCTGAATTATATATATTAATTCAAAAAACACATTTTAACCTTACGTTTTATTTAAATTGCCAGACAAATGTCAGTTATTATATCACTTGTTAACTTCATTTTTCGGATTCACCTAGAATTTTATCAAAATATAGTAACTCTATAATTCCTTTTCTATTTGTATTATTTTTCTTTTCATTTATACGCCATGCATGAATTATGGATGTAGCCCAACACGAAAATCCGAAATGAAATGCTAACCCTAACACTGGGCTGTAATTTGTCAGGATAAACTAGAATTCGCATCTCTGACAAAGAAGGTACAATCGTTAATAAATTACATAGCATACCCCTGTGGAAAAATACATTGCAATTTCTTTCATAGCGTACGTTTTTACGTTTTGATTTCACGCAATTTAATTTTAATTTAAAATAAAACGAGGAACATTTTGATAGAAGTTAAAAAAAAACACACAAAAGAAAAATAGTTTAGAAAAACGTAGAAATTCTTGTTAATATTCCGTACTTGTCACTCCAAGCTCCGTTCCATTCCTGCAATCCCCAGGGATTTCTAAAGCGAACCAATCTCTCCATGTTGTTCTCAAAAGTAACCTGAAAAGAAAAGCATAAAGGACATTATAGTTTTACACTATTTACATGGTTCGGACTATTGTCTTCATCTTTGTAGAAATAAAGAAAAGAATACTGAACTGTGATGTCATACCAGCCCTCCTGTACTTAGATGAATAATGGGCATACTCCGTATAGATGAAAACGAGACTTAAAGCAGCAGAAATGTGATTCTATCGAAGGATGCTGTGAATATCAAGAGACTGAACATAAATGGTTAAGTTTTAGTAAAAATGGAATGAAAAAGCAGACATACTCAGGAAAAGTCAGCTGAAATTTCTAAAGATGCAAGCGGGCTTGAAACATTTGATACTCGCTGGCAAGATTAGAAGAGGAAGAAATCTACCTAGCCAGTTTGAGATGGCAGAGCAAGGTTTAGGAGAGATAACAAAAAGACAAACTATATTAAGAGTTACAAATGAAAGGAAACTGTGAAGAGCTATGATCGCCTACGTCCTGAAGGTACATGGCACATAGAAGAAGATCAATGATAATCTTGCATGACACCCGAATGGCAAGTAAGCAGTCTGAACGATCCTAATAGTCTAAATAGTTGTCATACCACATCTCAAAAATATAGCGTCCTGGGTATGATAATAAACTCGACTCAGCAGCAAGGCCTCTGAGCGTGAGGTTTCGAGGAGCGCGGAAACATCTCTTATTTGCTGTTTTTCCTTGGTATATCCTGACAAGGGGTAGTAGCACATGTTAGGGTCCTAGCTATGGGAAAAGAGTTAACTTCGAAAATGGAGTCAAAACACTATGAAAGTACAAAAATACATCTTTATACTAAAAGATAGCAACAATAATTTTTTGAAAAAAATATTACCAGCAATACATTTGAATCACGACAAAAACTCTCTTTACAAAAACACGTCAATGAAATCTTATGCAAAAACTGATTTCTTACAAAGAATACACATTTTATTCATACGAACCTACCCTTCTCGTCATTAAATAACCCACTGAGTTATTGATATGTCGGACGTAAAACAAAATAAACCAAAACAAATTAGAAATATAGACAGAAAATTATACTAACTTTAAGAAGAATCATCTTTAGTTAGATTATTTACAGTCGGACTAATGTCCTTAAATTTGTTGTCATGATCACAACCTTTCTGCCATTACCCCGGTTATTTCAAGTGTCTGCCGACTATGTGTGATAGGATTAAATCGTGGGTTAACAGGTTTCGTGTCATAATAAATGCGAGTTCAATCGATGGACGAATTAATACTCGTGTACTTAGACTAGTGATAGCCGAATAGGTAAGCAAAACGAGATATCCTTAAAAAGTGAACAGTGAAACGAGAACAATCTGCCCAGATTGAATAAAGTGATCAACTGGATATTCCGTTAAGTAATTTAAACTTTTATTTCTAGAAATTCTGACAGAAACAAACATCATTGCAAGATATAGTCAGACATGTCTAGTAATTCTTTGCCCTCAACCAGACGATACAGGAACGACCACGAAACATACTCAGCGACCTCGGAAAAGAAAAGTAAAAATAATGATGATGAAGAAAAAGAAAGGATACCAAGGAACCTAGTCACGCATCTTCTAAAGGTAAAAACCGAAAGGCTCCATAGGAATTGCTGCTTCCTCACCAAATAAAATCATGCGCCAAGATCCGAAAAAAAAACCCCTACCAAACTCTGGCCACATTGAAACACCAGAACACCGTACGGTTAAGGAAGTTAAGAAACGTCAAGTCTGGTTAGTACCTAAATGGGTGAACGCTTGGGAATCCTGTAATCTTCGATGTGCAAGTGGTGAATGAATAATGATTTAGGATTGTTAATCTGAGATCCGAGTTTCAGTTCCAGTTTGGCTGATCGATTCGATTTAGCGGCATATCAACACCTCAATGGCTTATTTAATGCCGAAATCTAAATATGTTGATCACAATTTTATGCCTTCAATTAAATACATTTTGAACGTAATTGTATACAATCAACTACAGATAAAAAGTGTTGTTGGTCATTTTGCTATAAAATGTATTGTTGGTAATTCTATCATAACATTCTAATGTTGATAATTATAGTATAAATATATGTATTTGGTAATTCTTTTATATAAAAATATATTGGCAGTAATTTTACTTTAACAATGTACTTTTCTGTATCTGTCTATATTTCTGAGATGAGGTATTATGTACACTATTTACATTATTCGGACTATTGTCCTCATCTTTGTGGCCATATTTATTACAACGTTTCGGCCCTTCAGTATCTGTCTATATTTCTGAGATGAGGTATTATGTACACTATTTACATTATTCGGACGATTGTCATCATGTTTGCCGCCATATTTATCACATCGTTTCGGCTTTTAGCCACTGTGCCATGTGCTATGACAAATGGCACAGTGGATAAAGGCGTTGGTTAGATCCAGTGACAGGACCCAAACAGTGTGAATTCAATACCCGGTTAAACCAGTGGAGAACTTGGAGAGGGGAATTAACAGGAGAAAACTGATAACTGACATCCTTAAAAACATAGCGCACGTAGAACTAGAATAGTCTACCTCAGTGAGCGAAATAAAGGGTTCTGTTCTATATTCCAACCAACTGAAGAAGTCCGGAGCGTATAACAGCCGAAACGTTGTAATAAATATGGCGACAAAGATGTGGACAATAGTCCCAATAATGTATTTTTCTATTTTCATAGTGTTTTGTTTTTGTTTAGGGATTTGCCCAACGGGTGCTACCACCCCTAAGCGCAAATAACATTGGGAAAGGTATGAATACATCACTCCTTTCCCACATCTATGGGTTAATAAGTAATACTTGCGTCACTAAATTATTATTATTTCCCTAGCAAGAACATTTTTTACAATGTTAAAACATTTTCTGGTTTAAAAAAAAATTGATATGCTGTAGAAAACGAATCAATCAATAAGTCTCGTTTTCTCACTCGAACATCGTGCTAAAACAATCCGTCATCTCCCTTTCTACCGTTCAGTGTCCCCTCCTCTTCCAACATTTCCACAACCACCACAACCACCACCCGTCCTGGGTATGACGGTCAACAAGATCCAACAGCAAGGCCTCTGATCAGGAGGTTTTGAGGAGCTTGGAACCAGCTCTTAATTGCTGATGTTCCCAGGTCCACCCTGACCCGGGTTGGAAGCACCTGTTAGGGTCCCAGCTATGGGAAAATAGTTGACACCCAAACTCGGGTCAAAACTCTATGAAAGTGTAAAAATAAGTTTTAATATATACTAGAAATACTTTGTAAAAAAAAAAAACGATCAATACATTTTTACAAAAGAAAATGACCAACTATAGTTTATTTTGAAAGAAAATATTACCAGCAATAAAAGATTTGTCGGTATTAAACCTCATTGAGGTTGATATACCGTAAAACCAACCAAACCATACCCAAACCCACCACCAGCACCCCGACAATTAAACAAAAAATCAAAGCGCTCCTCCGAAGATGAACTCCCACACATAAAAACATCTAAACAACAGTGGAAATATCTGATTGGGAAAAGACGTTTGCCGCTTTGACCAGTACACATCCACCAGAAAAAGCATATGCAACCACAAAGCCTGAGCGACATAAGGCTTCTGTAAAACTTCAATAAGGTAAAAGGAAAAGGTGTTGATAAACCTAGATCTTCTAACTGCTATTAGCATTGGTCCTGACACACAGAAAATATGGTCTATATTGGGATGAGTCAAATTCATCCTTCAAATTATATTAACCTGGTTATCAGTGAGGAAGAAAGGCGAAACAAATTGAAGCAGTTGTGTTCTAGGAGTACCTCAGTTTTAATTCACGCATGTCCCAATAGAAGTGTGAAATTAACGTTTCCGAGGGACATCGGAAAGCTGTCCCAAAACGGCTCCATAACAAGTGAAATGGTGCGAAGTTCTATAGGACAGGGCATCGGTCTGCTGAAACGTGCGCTGTTAGTCTTGGTTGCCCAACGCCAGTATATCTCAACCATGGCTCTCTGGTCAGCACGTTTGAATGACCGAGGGTTGAGGTCTCGAAATACTATTGATCTCAAGCGCATAATGTTGCATTAAAGAGATCCACCTTTTTGCAAGAGACTATGACTATACCGTTCGAAGTGTATTTCTTCTCTGGTAAGTATTTCTTTGGGCGCAAATCTATTCACCTGTCTTCGCCGATTCGGCAGTCACATTGTGCGTGCCGGGTGATGAAGAATGCGTTCAGTCTCATGGGGGTTTATATGCTCAGTCCTGGACATCGTCAACACGATTACTCTACCGAGTGATTGTCATGCCGTTCTTGGTCATGATTTAGACAGTATGGTCGTTCGGAAGGGTATTAGCATTCCTTCGGGTGTAAAAACAACTTTCGTGAATTTATCGCCAGATTCTATATGTTTGATAAATTTCGAAATCAACATCTGATGCAGACAGAGTGAACTTGGACTGATAGGGTCGGCTGGGTACGATCGTGTGTTTTAGCTACACCGACCGGATTTCAGTTAGGAGTGTCGACTTAGAGTCTTCAGTTGTCCAAGTTTGTATAATGCTGTTTATTCAGGCCATAGACACACGGGACATATCTAAGGGAAGAAGTACAAAAGGAATCAGAGAGGAAAATGGTTAATCTGTTTAACAGATGTCAGAAGGGTGAATAAGGGGATAGGCATTAATTAGGACTACAAACGATTGAACGTTGTGGAGAGACATAACCAACCAACTTCTGAATGTCAAATAAAAGAAGAAATTCGACGGAAGAAGTGTATTTGTTTAAAATTGGGGTACTACATTTCTTTCAACTCCTTTCTTACTTCTCGTTGGGACAACTACGAAAATTGGGGATTGCACCTGATTTTACTTTTCTAAACGTCATATTTATGCTCATAATGATATCGGAACGACCATTACAAATAGCTGTGTTTTATGTAAAGGCGATCACTAAAGTACATCACTCATCAGTCATTGAGTTATGTGCCATGCGTGATACACGCTTAAGCGATCATGTATCTTCCGATACATGACTGACGAGGCAGATTTTTTCCCACACTAGATAGGTGTTACTTTCTGCGGAAGATCAGTTGTCATCCAAGGCTATAGAAACCCGGTCTATCCTGCTATTTACCCATAGAGGGGGTGAAGAAGAAGGGGATTCATACCATTCCCAAGAGTAGTAGCACGTAAGTGGATTTCAGTCAGTTATGTGTCATGCATGATAGACGCTTAGGCGATCAAGTATCTTTCGATACATGACTGACGAGAGAGATTTTCTCGCAGTAGGTTGCCATTTCTTTCTGCGGTAGATCAGTTACCATCCAAGGCTATAGAAACCCGGTCTGTAGTGCTATTTACCCATAGCTTAGGGGAAGAAGACCTTCATACCTTTCCCAAGGGTAGTAGCATGTAAGTGAATTTCAGTCAGTTATGTGCCCTGCGTGATACACGCTTAGGCGATCATGTATCTTTCGATAGATGACTGACGAGGCAGATTCGTGTTGTTTTCTTATGACCCTCTTGCTTGTGAGTTTCAGATTTTCCAAGCCGTCTTTCATCATGACGTGACCTAAAAATTTTAACTGTCACTTTCTGATGTTGAGTATATGTTTATTTTTTTCTCCCTTTTGTCTAATATTTCTCGAGTCCTCCCGGTTACTGGTTCCTATATTGTATTTGTGACTATGCTTGGCCGGTTTGGGAGATTTTTGTGATGTAACTCAAAAAGTTATGTGCTCAATATCCTGGCCTCAGCAGAGGTGAACAGAAACTTGGTGTGTTGAGTTAAAGAAAAAAATAACTGATACTTAGATATCTGTAAGAGGCATGGCACCTGGCACTAGAAGAATCTACCCCGGTAAACGAAATAAAGGTTTCGATTCGAAATCCCCTGAAGAAGAACGTAGCTTACATAAGCCGAAACGTCGTGAATATGACAACAAAATCAAAGACAACAGTCCGAACAATGTAATCAGTTTAAATAGTTAAAATAACTCATCTAAGAAATAGTTACGGTTAAGTATTAGCGGTATATGTTTACCTGAGCTAATCTAGTGACCGAGTAGGCATGTCCTTCCAGCAATCCATTTTCTCTCTTGCGTTCACGTTCCTTGCCTAGTGTTTTCTGCAAAAGAAAAGAAAAACAAGAAAACATATTTTTTTTTATTAAAAAATGCACAATATATTTTCAGACTGTTCGGTTAGCGTAACAACTATCATTCTTAGAACGGTCGAATCGTGTCCAAATTCTGGACCGTTCCATTGTCTTATTTTTTTAATGCCCTTGGGAACCTAATAAACACGTCTATATTCCTCCAGGTCATGGATTACATAGCACGGTAGGCTGGGCTGTCTCTCCTTCTAAGTGAAGGAAAACACTGAAACCTTAGAAAAGGCAACGGGAACAACTACACCTTTGTGCAAATTAATTGAAACAACTGCTTTACTTTACTTTCTTTCAACATACGAACTGAATTGACAGGTGCATATATATATATCATATATATATATATATATATATATATATATATAACTATGAACCTAAAGAGCCAGGTAAACTTACCTAGGTTTCACCTACACTAACGTCAGGTTAAACTGGCCAGATTACCCTGACGATACATGTAGGTGAAACCTAGGTAGGTTTGCCTGGCTCTTTTGGTCCATAGTTAGGTTTGCTCCACTTAGTGTATTGATCACTTTACATAGTTACTTTTGCTTTACTGACTTTGGAGGGTGTTTCTTCTTTGGACTCTGCGCTGGGATTCTGGACGATTGTTTTTGCCTCAATTTCATGTTCTTAGTTCTTTCTTTTTTTATCCCTTATTTTTCCTTGGACATTGGTTTATTCAATTATAAGCCAAAATACCTAAGGTTTTTCCAAACGAGTATAACTTTTTATATTTATATTATATTATATTATATTATATTATATTATATATATATATATATATATATATATATATATATTTGAAATTTATATCAATCCTTCATGAACTTCCGATCCGAGCTATGACGAACATGTCATGTTCTTTTATAATCGATTTCATCACGATTCTCCTGTTAAGCTTGGAGAGTATTTATAGATTTTTGTCGCTCAAAATAAAGTCCGATAGTATTGTAAAAACTCGGGGAATTCCAGTAAAATATCTTTAATCATTTCTAAGATACAACGGTTCAAAGCTCAATCTAACAATTGGACAATTTTACTGTTACACCCGGTCTATATATATATATATATATATATATATATATATACATATATATATATATATATATATATATATATATATATATATATATATATATATATATATATGTATATATATATGTATGTATGTGTGTGTGTGTGTGTGTGTGTGTGTGTGTGTGTACGTATGCTTAATACTTACATAAATTGCCGCTGAAATCAAAGTATCCATTTTCCACATCTTATAGAGCATTTTAAACAGGTTTACTGCATCGTATTCCATATCCTCCACCTCAAGTGTTTCGGAGATACCTCCAGTCAAGTCAACAAGAACTTCCTCAGAATAGCCACCGTCTAAATTTTTGTAATTACCTCGCAGTCTAGAAATTGTAAAAAAATAATAATGATGAAGAACAAAAAATGATTTAATTATACATTATTTAATTTTTTAAGTTGATGCAAATCATTCCAGCATTTTTTTAGAGGAATCTTTTACCCCATTAAATTCATCGCATCAAAATTCAGGCATAACATCTTCCTAGTTTTTATTAGCTCTTTTAAGATGACGGTGGGGATATTAGGCAAAAGGAAAAATACCGATGGAGAACGAACAACTTTTGGCACGGTTTACCGAAATTCCACTTTAAACACCGACCTTGCATCACATTATGCGATATTAGCGACACGGATAAAGACGCTGTATTTCATCTTTTGCCCAGATTGTGTATTTTATTCGGTGAATGAGAATCTTATTCGATAACTCTTTTTTTCTTACAAATATTAACCTTATTATTCCGTCCTCAAATAAGTTTCCCTGGATTATACATATTTTAATTGAATATTTACAATCAATTGAATATTTCCTATTCACTGAATATGTCCGAACAATTGAATATTTTCTAACAACTGAAAATTCCAATTAATTGAAAATGTCTGAAAAATTGAATATTTCCAAACAATTGAATATTTCCGAACAACTGAATAACTCCGAACAATTGAATAATTCCGAACAGTTGAATATTTCTTAACAAATGAATATTTCAGAAGAAATGAATGTTACTTCATGACAAGCTTGTGTGAATGGATAACTGAACGGCAGTGAAAGCCTTAGCAAAGTGCAATAACACTGCTAAAAGGAGAGAAAGCCATAATCAACTATTTTCTGAAGGCACGCGGAACGTATACGAAGAAACACAGGGAATAAGGATGATTTGCCGCCGTGAACATGCCATGGTGTATCCCAGCTGCGAAGATCTGAGCTGATAGAACTAAAGAATGTAACTCGTGTGAGCATTTCTTATGGTAATATCGATATAGTAGTGAGATGCTAGGACCGTTTCGTCTGAGGGGTCATAATTTTAGGAAGAAAGGCCGTGTACTACCTGAAAGTCCGCCCTAACATTGCAGCAATACTCCATTTCTGATCAGATTTGACTCTTGCAAAGGTATAGATCTTGACAGATGGAGTTTTATATTTTCTGGCGCAATGCAAGGAATCGACAATTATTTTATCATTTTTACTGATGGAATGATTAAACGAGTTCCATTTGAGCTCTGGAGTAAACGTTATCCTCAATAAGCGGTCGACACAATGGACCTTATTTACCTAAAAACTAGAGTCTCAATTGCATCTGAGAACTGGTCATTTACAACGAACCTCAATACTTATCTGAAAAGAAAGACTGACGGAAAACCTTCCCAGAATTTGTGTAGTAATGCCAAATGCCACACCTTTTGAAAGACCTTCGAGATATCTAAGCTGATAGCTCGTGAAATGTATTTAATATCAAGTGCTTTGCTGATTTTATGCTTGATGATAGTTAAGATATCAGCAGTGGATCTAGAGTAGAGAAAACCATACTATTTGTCGCTCGGTATATTGTTTCTATTGAAGTGGTCAACAATTTTCTTGTTAATGACAGCTTCAAAAACTTTGCTGATGACACTAAGGAGGGGGATGGGGCGATATTGTGATGGTGACTAGTGTTCGACTGCATTCTTGTGCACAGGTCATACACTAGTTACATTCCATGGTCCTGGCAAACGTTTATTATTCAGGCAGAGGATATACAGCTTTGCTCAGCTTGAAGGTATTTCTAGACTAAGATTCTTGAGACCAACTACAAAAATGTTATCTGGACTAGTAACCTTTGTAGACGCATAGCTTTTGATCAGTATAGAAACTTTTCCTGATCTGAGATAGTCTGGTAAGTCTGGTAAGTAATATCCCCCTGTCGTCTAACTTGGAGTTAGAGGCAAAGTTCATTGAAAAGAGATTAGCCTTATTTCTTGAGGATAAGATAAACTCAGAGCTATTTAAAATGGATATTATTGCCCATTTCCTTCTAGTGTGAATTGTGTTCAGGATTTTTCAGATCTCGCGAAATTCAATTTTCTTTTTATTTTGTAATTTGTCTTGAACTGCCCGTGTCTCGCCATTGTCTCTGACTGTTACTATTTTCATTTTATGAAGAATACATAAGATATTGATGGCAAAAATGAAAATAAGCGTTAGTTGTGAACAGCATGTAAAATGTTTGCTTACTTGGCATAGGCCTTCTCCAAGAGGCAGATCCAAAATTCATTGGGTTCTTTCGTATTTCTGCTGTAAAGAAGCTCGTGTTTTTTTACTGGAAGCCGATCATCGATAATAATTTCCTTCCAGTCACCATACTGCCAAAAGTTAAATCGGAAAATACCTGGCCGATGACCACGAAAAAAAAAAAGCAAACGTTATTCAATATAGAAAACTATGCACACTATTAGTAGAATAGAATTAATTCTATTAAGGTAATGTTTTACAGGAAATAGTCTAGCAATTTGATATCAATTCTTCAAAATACTCAAGATTTTACGCTCTTAGAAGAGGGGTTATTATTAATATTTATATTTGAACTAGTGTCATCATATCTATTGTTGCTATCACGACGTTACTTCTGGAGGAACATCGAAAAGCGACAAATGAGGGGAGATGCAATGAAATGAGGAATGGCTGATCATGTATATAGGGAAAAATAGTCATCAGCCCCAGAAGAATGAAATAAATTGTTAGACAAAGAAGATCACTGAAGGGTAAGCCATCCGAAAAGACTGAAGTATAACCTAACACGATGCTACTGTTGCTTGCTAGATAAACAGATGAGTACTACAATGATAAAAGCCGTTAGACATTAATGTGATTGATTTTAGATAAAAGGTATGTTTATTTAAACACTTTTATCCAATAAAATAAACTTTCTAATATGCATTTATTTACACTTTGATTTTTCCTATATTTACGTTTCGGTAGTTGTGTGCTTCGGCTTTCGTTAGTCGTTTGTCGACCCGCGTAACATACAGAAAATTTTGATTTGAACCCTTTATAATATCTACGGGGGTAGATTATTCTCTTTCTATCCATCATATTTAGGGATTATCTAGTCTAGTCCTTGTTCTAACATTGCTCAGTTACTGATAGCTTTTTTCCCAAATTAATAAATTTATCCACATGTGAATTTATTTATGAATAATTATTGCATAATTTGTTTAGTATCTTTATTTAACCAGAATATCAACCCTTTTGGGTCATTTAATGCTGAAGAATTTGTTTGTTTTTTGTTTACTGCTTATTCATCTTTTGTGAGTTTATTGTTTTTGAGATATAAGTAGAGGTGTTGTGATTTAATGTATGATAATTATATGCTATCTTCTTTTCCAACTATATTTTGTTATATAATTTTGTTGCCTTTAGAAATTCTAAAAGGTCATTTAGGTCAGTTTTGTTGAAAATGTCCTTCAGATTGTTTTCTTGATAGTAACTTCATCGTATTTGTTCAAGGTCTGTGCAGTTTGTTAGTAATTTGTTTTGCTTTCTTGTGATTTTATTTAACTAACGTTTTATATTAGGAAGCTTCTAAAGCACGTACTGTAAATAGTTTATATGCGGACATTATATATGTTCCATAGGATTTCACATTCTGGGGGGAGGGCGATAGTGAATTCAAGCTTCTACTATCTATAAAGTTATTCCTTGGTTTGCTTCTCAAATAGTGGCTGTCAGCTAAGTCCACCTCCCAACCGGAGAATACGGGAAGCCGGACAACTGGAGACTCTTAACTAGGTACCTCCACCAGGTCGCGGAAAAATGCAGCATATCACGATGGAAAAAAGTCCCATAACTCAACGAAAAAAAAGTTTTGTCATCAAAATGTTGTTATTAATTGAAAGCTAAAGGATTAAATTTATTATTTCCAGTAAGTGAAATATTCTGGTGTATTTTAGATAGAAATTATATAGATTGGAATGTCAAGTATATGCTCGATTTTTTAAAAATTTTCTTAAAAGCGGCCATTTTCTTAAATTTTAAGAAATTTGTAAACAAAAAAAAAAAATTGATTTTAAACCTAAAATAAATTATATATTTTTGACATGTTATTTGAGTAAAATTAAAGTGAAATTAATCTGATTTGAAACAAGCAGTACTTACTTATAGCATAAATAATTGTATCCAAACATTTCTTAACGATTTGTCTGAATTTTTTCATGTCTTTATTCACGTTCTCGTTGTTATCGAGATGTTAAAACGTGATGACAGCTAATATGGATGATCAAATTTGACAAAATTTTACGAAGTAAGCGAACGCGGTTTTTTTTCTTTTTCTTTTTTTAACTAGTAATGTTTAAATATTAACATTTATTCAGCAATTATATAATATTTATTTTTTATTTAATATTTTGTTAGTCTGAATTTGGTTTCTTAGGTTCTTAATCTTTTTATCTTATTTAAGAACTTTGTAGCGGAACACGTCAGCGTCACCAAACATGTAGCGGTGAACGTGTGAAGGGTGTTCGCCACAATTATTTTATTTTGTCTAGGAAAGGTGTGGAAAAGATCATGCCATTATGCTGGAGGTCGCTATCCAATGTGGTGGTCACAATGCAATTTATATTTGACGTAAAATATCACATGGTATAAAATACAAAACAGAACGTAGGGTTGAAAACATAACAATTGAATCTATTAAGTATTTGATGTACATGCATGTGAACTGAAAGGGTTAGACAGAGTTGTGTCTCTTAGACTAGGTAATATTTGTACCTGAGCTCATAACGAATAAATTGATTATTAATCTGTAGAAGAATGAGTTGTTGCATGTTTGGAATTGTGTATTGTACAAGTTGGTAAAAGTTCAGAATTATACTTGCATGAAATGTTGTGAAGTTCTTTTACGTCTGACTGCATTAGTCAAGACGGGGGTTCTTTAAGGGTCACATTTTGGCAGCGGAGTTGAGACGCGAGAGAGAACCAAGAGAACGAGAGAGTCGAGAAGAAAGCGAGAAGCACACGTGTTTGGTTTTTATAGTATGTTGTACCACGTGACAGGATCACATTTAGTTGGCGCCAAAATAGATCTGTCACGTGGTGGTGATTTGATTGGTCGAAACTGGCCAGTCAGCGAGCTAGAGTGAAGGTGATTAACCAATGAATGCTTGTTATATATTTTGTAAGATGGTGGTGGTGAAAGTTACAACAGGAATAGTGCATTTCCTAGCAGGGTTTAACTGGCTGCTGTGGAAGATTCCACAACCTACTAACTTAAATAAAAAATTACTTCAATGAAATATGACCCAAACTAAAATAAATACCTAAAATAAAAATATTTAGCAAAAAAGTAATTCACAAAAATTAAAACTAACTTAGAAATTTTGAAAGGACTTTTTGCAAACACGTTAACGATGTGAAACAGAACTGGATATTGAAGGGAAATAATTGCAGTGCCTCAGACGACAATTAAATCACGTGATCTTTTTAAGGATTATGCCTTGTATAGATTCCCCATAGATATAAATTAAGAACGTTTTTTTTCACTAAAAATTTAAAAAAAAATTATTTTAAAAATAATCGGGTACAAACAACTGTTATGAGCTTTTCAAATTTCGATTCGTAAATTTACTTTTCCATTAACGTTATCATTGAATTACGTGTATAAAAGCAATAAAGAATTTTAAACGATTTTTGAAGTATTAATAAGTTAATATTATATTAATAAAAAAAAATTTAAAAACATGAAAATTTCTTTATAAAAATACATTATTCATCGAATTTTTTTTTATTTCTTCACAAAATAATGTCCTTAATGTAACGTATTTACAAAAGCAACTCAAAGTTTTTCTAATTAATTAATGTCATATTTTTTTAACTCTTTTTTATAATTCAGAGCAGATTTTCTATGAAACCGCTAAATATTAAAAAAAAACAAACCTGGTGATTTATTTTCTATAAAGAGTCCTATTTTTAACTAACAAAACAAATCCTATGGTTAAAGATTTAATTTCTCGAAATTTCATGAAAATATGGAAGGGGGTGAAAACATGTTAAAAAAATTTCTTTTTAACAAGATTTTCTAAAAAAAAATTTTTTAAATAATTTCATTCATTTCTGAATATTTTCTGAAAGTTTCATTAAAATCCGACAATTATTTGATTTTTGCAACAATTTCCAAATCAACGTGTGTTTTCCTCGGGAAAAGCGAAAAATAAAACAAACCTTTCTTCTTTTAACTGCGCTGTCGTAAAAAAACAAAATTTTTAACCAAATTTTTCTACGTGCTAGAAAGAGGTAAAACATTTCAAAGAATAATAAAAAATACTTTGGTCTTTCCTCTTAATAACAGCATAAACATTTTGATGACAAAACTTTGTTTTCGTTGAGTTATTGGCCTTTTTTCATCGTGATATTCTGCTTTTTTACGCGACCTAATGGAGGTACCTACTCATAACCAACTGCTTCTGGTAGATGAAGCTCTACATTTGAGGAAGACAGTCCATCTAGAGGAAGTAAACCCTGACGTTAAACCTCCTTTTACTTGAGGTCATATCCAAATACGGAAACAACTATAGACGTAAATCCATCCAGAAAACTGGGATTGGAGCTGAAGACGGTTGGTTGTCAATACTGACAACTTTCCGATCACTTTTGTAACCAAACCTACCCCAAATGTAATGCCTTGTATTCCTTTGGATCTTATCTGTAAGGTGGATAGGAGGTCATATAGGCGGACTCTATAAACGATCGCTTGCGCCCAGGAGAGGTCATTTCAGTTTCACGACCAAACAGAGCGCTATCTGTATCTCAGAAAGTAAACGGATGTGCCCTGTCTCTATTGAGACCAAGTACACACTGACAGGCCCATGGATCGATCTTACAATTACTATGTCTCTAAACTCACGTAGGAACCCTTTAATCCACTAGGCTATTGTGTGGAACACTTGGAGCCTTAAACCTAACCTGCCAGCTGGTGATTTCTGCAGCTGCTTTTCTTGCTTGAATATACTAATACAAGATTTTCATTTTGTTGCAGTTTCTGTTGAAAGGCTGATGTCATTTATTTTAATAGTAAGTCTATGTATGTTATCGTATTTTTATGTCTGTGCGCCCTCTTGTAGATTTGTATGCTTGATTGTGCGTCTGTAATAAAGTATATTAAAGTACAGGCATCATGAAAGTGACAGTGAGTCATTTCTTGTCAACCACTGTCGATGAGTTTGATTCCTGCTGAGTGCTCTTGTAAATGTTCTGTATCTGTGGAAATATCACCTTTCACTAACTGTAGTCACTCTCCCCACAGGTGTACACCAATTCTGACCTCGTGCCACATTCTGTTATGTATAAAAATACACTCTCAGCCAGATTACCAGTTTGTTTAATTCTCATTGGATAACTAACAATTGTGAATTAATAACAGACATGACAAAGTCGAGTAAAAATAGTAACGCTAGCTGGTGACTTGCAGTAAGCGAGCTACACTCGCTAATAGTTTCCTATAAGTTCCAACGGAATTCTGTATTTTATTACAGCCTAAAAGATTTTTATTATTTATTCTTGCAAATTGCGTTATTCCTCTGCTGCAACTTAGGAAATGTCGGATTCACAATCTGTGTATGTTATCAAGATACAATGATATAATCCTGTAGGATATCGTATCAAATCTAGATGTACATCAATTAAATTAAAATAATCATATCCTCCTGACGCCAGTTTAAACAGACGCTTCTCCCCCCATATGTCTAAAATATATTTATAAACTATAATTCTAGGAAGAAAAAAATTCACTGTAATATTTTGGAAAATTTCTAAGTATACATCTGAAATCAAGGAAATACACACCTTAAGAATAATGGCCACAATACATAGAAAAGAAAATGCATCAGAATAAAGAAACTCTCGGAGGATATTAAATTGTTGCACATTAATTTTTTTGATTCATGAACATTCCCGGTAGTAAGATTGATTTAACTTATAAATTTATTATGTCGTATATCTATTTAATTATTGTCTGATGCAGTTTTTGTATATTAAGCCCGAAATATTGCCAATTTTGTGAATTATATTTTGTGGAATGATGGGCCATGGACCATGGAACAGCCGTTTACATTCGGATCCAGAATAAGTTTCAATTTTGTAACTTTACAAAACAGACTATTTTTCAGGGTTTCCGATGTAATAAATCAGTAATTATGTTATCACGTTAGCCTTAAGTTATTGGAAGTAAACTGCATTCAGTGTTACTTCGTTAAAAAATATGGTTTTGACGATTCTTCATAGACAATTATCTTCAGTAGATCAGCAGCATTACGAAATAAGCCAAATAGTTATTATTGGATATTATAATTTTGTTGTATCTTGTATTATTAAATTTGGTATTTATTTATTTAGAAATACAGTTTTGTACATTACCCATCATTAGACATTTATTAAAACGGGAATTTTTTTAGAATAAAAAACATTCATTTTTCATCATTTTAAAAGCCGGATTCATAATATCAATATATTTAAAAATTAATCTCTGTCTGTTTACAGAGTTATCTGGATCTAACTATTCTGCGTATGAAACAAATCTTTTTTTTTTTTACAAGAACAGTTATTTCAATTTGTAAAAAATTCAACGGATATATACATTTTTAATTCCAAAACAAAATTTATATAAATTAATAAAAATGTACGCCCGTTTAGTCTTCTTTTAATACAAATAATTCTTATCACCCAATGTTTGTATATATCCTTCGTAATGACAAAAGTAAAAAGGTGTAGGCTTCAACTGAGAATATAAGATTCGTTTATAGTGTCCTTTTATAGTCCCAGTAAACAGAAATAGTTCTCTCAAAGAGGGGAGTATCGAAACAAGGGGAGACAACTCTTGATTATTTATTACACGCTTCTCCCGAAAATATTTTTAAAAGCGTAAAAAAAAAAAGTAGTTTAAAATCATAAAAATAAAAATTCATATATTAATCATGTAATCAAAATTTCAAACTTGACATTTGTAAATAACAGCTAACACCGTAAGTCAGGGATCGATTCTTCATTCTATCGCTATTATGGAAAGGACTATCCTTTTAGACTTTTTTTACTCTGACAAATGGAGAAAGTCTAATCAATGTTAATCTACGAAGATCATCTCACGAAAAGAAGTTTTTCATTTGTTACTTGTGGACCAATCTAATTAAATATTTCTACAAAATCTTTCGTCTTTCCTTTCATCCCTTAAGCATATTATTTACTTATTCAATCTTATGAATGATAAAAGGAAAGAGATACTGTCGAAAAACACTCACCTGCATATTTAGCATCGAATCCCTGGTCTTTTGGAACAATCTTATCAAACATCGCTTGGTCATTAGCCAAGAGGCTGTTCACGGCCGTGAGGAAAAAACAATCCCCTGAAAAAATAGAAAAGAGGTAGGAAAAAGTTTAGAAAGAATTTTTTTTTATAATTCTTTACCAATTGTCTTGCTAATACACTTGCTAAAAATATGACTCCATCTCTCCCCCCCAACTATCGGTAAATAGCAGGACAATCTGGTTCATATCGCCTTGGTTGGCAACCGGTTTAGAAGAAAGAAAACTCTGAATTCAAAGCATTTCTGAGCGGAGGGACATGTCAACTACAACATGGTTGGTACAAAAGAAACTAGTAAAGCTATGTTGCCTTGAATGTCACCATGAACCACAAACATCACTTCAGCTGGCGAAAGGCCAGATGGTGTGTTTCCGTTCGGGATGATTCTGTAGATTTGTAGGAACTGTTGTATGGCTCTTTCTGTTGGTACGTCCTCTGCTTTTGTCAAGGCTCTCTAAAGCGTGTCCACAAACCTTTCGGCTTGCCCGTTAGATCGTGGATGGTAAGGTGCCATTTTAATATGGCTGTCTTGATAAGTCGCACAGAATTCTTGAAAATCGCTCGAGGTGAATTGGGTACCATTATCCGTTACAAGGCAATCTAGAACGGCAAATCTTACGAATAACCCGTGTAGACAATTAATAGTGTTTTCCGTTGTAGGGTTTTTGTATCTGAAACCTCTGGCCACTTGCTAAAGTTATCTACCGTTATCAAGTAGTAATATCCATCTATGGGTCCTGCATAGTTCGCATGGTTTCTAGACCAAGGTCTGTCTAACTTAGGCCATGGTTTTTGTATAATAGGTGGTGCCTTTGCTGCCGCAGCACAGCCTTTACATTTTTCTTCCATTTAAGTAACGTTATCCATATTAGGCCAGTACACAAAACTTCTCATTAACGCTTTCATACGATTTTTCCCTGGGTGTCCTAGATGAAAGTCCTTCAGAATTCGTCTTTGTAAAGATTTGGGTATGACCACTCTTTCATTATAAAGTAATACGTGATCACAAATTGAAAAACATTCCGCTAGATTTCTTTCCTTTTCTTCTATTTTTCTCTTTGTACTTTGTATGAATTAATCCATTTCAGCTTCTCTTCTGATTTCTAACAAGGTCAATAGTAATTCCCTTGCTGTATTGTTTAGAACTTTACTAATTTCGTCTTCATCTCGCAAAGCCGCTATTACAGAGTCTTCCAGAGGTTCGCATTTCGCAGGTACCAATCTAGTTAATCCATCCGCATGACCAATTTTCTTCGACGGTAGGAACTCTAGTTTGAAATTATAATTAAATAATATAGTTCCACATCTCAGAAGTCTGTTGGCTGTGTAAATTGGTAGTCCTTTTTTCGATCCGAATATAGTGAGAAGAGGTTTATGGTCAGTTTGAAGAGTAAACTCTCTTCCATATATTTATCTGTGGAAGCGAGTTATGGCGAATATTATGCCTAACGCTTCTTTCTCAATTTGCGAATAATTCCTCTCTGCTGGTAACAACGATCTAGATGCGTGAGCTATAGGCTTCCTTGTGCCATCCTGCATCTTTTGTAATATACAAGCTCCCACACCGTGTGAGCTTGCGTCACTAGCAATAATAATTTCCAGTTTGGGATCAAAATGCGTCAGTGCTAGATCAGACGTTAATTTCTTTATGATCTCCTTAAAAGCTTTCTGACAATCTTCCGTCCAGTTCCATTTGTTCTCTTTTTGCAATAATTCATTGAGAGGAGCCCTCAATTTATGCATGTTTTCAATGAATTCACCGTAATAGTTCGCTAGACCAAGAAAGCTTTGTAACTCTGCGACATTTTTTGGCTCAGGCATATTTTTTTTATTGCAGATGCCCTATCTGGATCTGGTTTTCTGCCACTTTCATTGATTATATGGCCTAGATACTTGATTCCGTTGAGAAAAAAATCGCATTTTCTCTTCACTTTAAAACCAAAATCCTGAATCCTTTTAAAACTTCTTTAATGTGCGTTGCGTGTTCTTCTACATTATCGCTTTTGATTAAAATGTCGTCTAAGTAAGCAGTAGCAAAGTTCTGTCCCATGAGCATAGTATCCATAGTCTGTTGACTTATATTTGCTTTGATCTCTTTCATTAATCGTCTTATACCTTGTAATTTTTTCTTTATCATAAAATTTTTCTTTTTCTTTCGGGTGGGGGTGTGAAAAACGTAACTTTGTGTTCAACTTACGTATGTGTGCTACTCCCGATTCCTCGATATCCTTTTGAATCTTTTTTATGGTCAATAATTTTTGGCAGTCTTCTGACGAATTTTGTAGCGTTAATCCAGGCTCGTTTTGAAGCTTCGTGAGCATTCTTTTTCGCATTTCACTGTCGTTGGCTGAGACTAATCCCTGTACGAAAATAAGACACTTAAAATTGTCCGGAGTCAATTCTGCCAATTTAAAATTATCGCAATGTTTGTTCACAATTGCGGCGAACGTGGAGTAGTCCTCATTTTCGCTTTTTACGAGGTTGAGACATTTCCACCTTTTGTGAAAAAGTGAAGTCTTTGGACTGAAGAGCCCCGTAAGGCATGTAGCTGCCTCGTCAAACGTCAAATCGTTTGTCTTTTTCGGTAGAATATAGTCCACAAATTTTGTGTACTCCTCTGTTCCCAATTTCCTGAGTAATAAACGTAGCTTCTTAGCTTCCGTCCAATTTTGGCAATCAATGTTGAAAATGTCTTCATGACGTCTGTAATAGTCCCCGAAATTTTTATCAACTTCTAGAGAGTATTTAAATGTTTCTTTTGTGTTCCAAACTGCGTCTTGAGAAAAAGTCGCCTCTTTTTCGATATTCTTTTGTTGCGTGTTACCCGTTACTTTTAATATTAATTCCTGGAGTTGCATTTGTCTTTCTTCACTTCTTCTTATAAACTCAAGCATTGCTTTTTGAAAATCTTCCATTTTTTAGGGAGTGACGAAATTTTTCTTTCTATCTCATATGTACGTTCTTTTATGTTCGTCGTTAATTTGTAGTTCTCAGTGTGAGTTCCTTCGAGTCTTGTCGCCAAGTTGTTGTGGTCGACGTGACTATCAATTTTCCGTCGCCAGTTATTGTGTTGGCGAGCGAAATGTTTTTTTTTCTTTTCGTACGTGTCCATATTCTTCGTCGTCAAGTTGTTGTGTTGACGAGAGAGAATCTTTTTTTTTTTGTGCGGATCCGAAATCCTCGTCGCCAAGTTGTTGTGGATTCCGGGAATGGAATCCTGCACAAATAAATAAACAACGCCAGTAATTGAGATAGAAAAATAAGTGTATTAAACGTAAGAATACAGACATGAAGTGAAGATTAGTAGTCCAGGAATGCGGGTTAGTAGAAAGTATATGTACAAGTCTCTGTAAGTGAAGCCGTAATTATCTCTCTCTCTAGTCTCTCGTATAACTCTCTGTGAACACCCTGTGTACTGTCTCCGTATCTCTCACCCTGACGCAACGTATCTCAACCTGACTCAACGTATCTCAACCTGCAGGTATTCTCTCTGTCAGTATAAGTATACTTTGGACGAGTCCATCTTGTGTCTGCCCCACAACAGTTTTGAATCTAGCGTAAATTTCATATATTAAACACACACACACACACACACACACACACACACACACACACACACACACACACACACACATATATATATATATATATATATATATATATATATATATATATATAAATGTAATATATATATAATCATAATTATATATATATATATATATTTATTCATTATATATATTTATATGATTATATATAATATATAATTATTTGTAGATTATTTGTAAATTATTTATATATAATTATATTTTCATAAAAAAGTATTTTATACAAAGAATTAATTAGTACGCTTCAAAATAATATAACTGTCAATAAATAGCATATTAAAAAAACTATCTTTCGGCCTACACTATACATATTTCGTTTAAGTATTTTGCCAGTATATGGGGAAAAAATTCAGCCCTGCTGATTTGAAATTTTTCAAAGTACTTGGCTCATAAATTACATCTGACATCAATTCAAATATACAATTCAAATATAAGGATCGTTATTATTCAAGGAATTGATAGTAAGTTAATGCCTCATTAAGTCTTGTTAGCGAAGTGATTTTGCCATTAATCTCATTAACATTGCTAATTAATTCTAATTAATATAATTATTATTTGTAGATTATATATAATTATTTATATATGTATATTATATAATTATATATATATTATTAATTATATATATTTATTAATTATATATATATTCATATATATAAATTTAATTACTTTTTTCTAGCGGAAATATATAACTTTACATTTATTTTACACATTTTTAAAAAGTGATCGACATGGATGACAGCAAAACACTAAATGTTAAATAATAGTTTCACACTATTATTTTTAGTGTCCGTGTATTTGGCCCAGGCCTTCTGAGGCTGGCCTTAAGGGCAGATGGTAGACAAAATAGGGATGTGGATTTTGATTGGCTGAGCCGAATGTGGGTATATTAGAGTGATAGAAAGTGTTTTTGAAGGAGTTAAGATTTGCATGTCGAACAATGTGGACGTGTTAAAATCGTGTCTCGAGGCTTGCTCCCCATTGGGGTGGGATAGCTACCCAACTGGCTAGTTAAGAATGACGTGTTAATAAAATAGATAACTTTAAAATTCCGTTTGTTGACGTTCTCATTTTACCTGCGACCAAACCAAATAGCGACCATACTGCCAAGAGAAGAATGAAAAGAGAGAGGAGACGCTACGTTATGAGTGACTCAAGACCATCGCCTAAGAGAACCTCAGTAGAAGAGAGTATACAACATGAATAACTTGTTTAGAACGGCCAAAAAAAGATATCTTGAAACGAAAAAATATAAAGAAAGATAAAAGAATACCGAAGTGAAAAGGAAACAAAATTTAAAAGACTGTTTAGAAAAGAACACAGAATAAAAAATATACATAAAAAGAATGTATAAACATAAAAAGAACATAGAGAAAAATACAGCACAGTAAAAAAAAAATCGAATTAAAGAAAAAAAAAAGCACAAAAACTGAAAATGGAAAAAATTAGAAGACGTATCTCTCAACAAAGTAATTAGAATACAAATCCCCCCATACCTAATCGATATTGCGAAATTTGTGCGATAAACCCAACAGTGGCGTTCAGAAGACAGATCTGTAGAAAGTTAGCTGCGGAAAAGAATTCTTTTAAAATGACACCTTGCCTACTATAACCTTAATGGTTATAATATTTGAAAGCAAGACTATTCTGGGTAGGTTCCTTTATATATTCAGCTTTTTTCTCTCTAGAGCTGCAAATGTAACCTTCCCGGAGGATACAGGGTTTAGTTCAGAATAGCGTCATCAAAACTAAGATAGACAAAGAGTCTATATGATATGGCATTGGTGTCGTCACACAGCGCATATTTTTTTCTGGAAGGCAAATCTAGCAAACCAATCTAGACAATCTATTTAACTACGTGGAATTATCTAAAGTCAGAGTCGAAAAAAAGTTAAATTCGTTTTTGACCTTCAGCGATGCGGATATATATCTGGGCTGGAGTTGTGTCACTTCACCTTGCCAGAGTTAAAAAGCATTTATGAAGACTTGAACATGACAATTTATTTCCATCCTCTTTCCTACAGACAATATATATATATATATATATATATATATATATATATATATTGTCTATTTATTTTATGTAAATTCTTTTCATATCGTCTGATAAGCTTAATAACATTATCATTAAACGAAGAAAGAAAATCACAATATTGATACATATTTTTTAATCCAATCTAAGCTTTCGGCTTACATAAGCCATTATCAAAGATGACAATTACACAATATATTAAGCAATACACGTACAAGAAATTGATGATAGTCTGTTTTTGTTTACATGGGTGATTTCCAAGCAACGATAAACACGTGCATATAAGACGCTGAAAGCGAAAATCGCACCACAGCTCATGATGTCACACATGACAACGCGAGAGTGAATTCGATGAGTATTGAGTAGGAAAGCCATTGGTATAAACCAAATGGCTTCTGTTACCAATTATAGGAATTTAAGAATAATAAGTGAATTGGATATACTAGATTTAGTGTAGTATATAATTAACTTAATATTAATCTGCTATATCGTAATCAAATGCATACTAATTATAAACAAGATGAAAATATACTAAACAAATTAGTAAATACTAACATATCTAAAACAGATCCTAGCAAAAAAATTAAGTTAATTATATACTACACTAAATCTAGTATATCCAACTCAATTATTATACTTAAATGCCTATAATTGGTAACAGAAGCCATTGGTTTATACCAACAGCTTCCCATACTTAATACTTCTCAAATTGACTCTCGCGTGGTCATGTGGGACGTCATGAGCTGTGGTGCGATTTTCGCTTCCAGCGTCTTATATGCACGTGTTTATCGTTGCTTGGAAATCATCCATGTAAACAGAAACAGACTATCATCACTTTCTCGTCCGTGTATTGCTTACTATATTGTAATGTAATTGTCATCTCCGATAATGGCTTATGTAAGCCGAAAGCTTAGATTGGATTAAAAAATATGTATCAATATTGTGATTTTCTTTCTTCGTTTAATGATAATGTTATTAAGCTTATCCGACGATATGAAAAGAATTTACATAAAATAAATAGACAACACTTGTCTATATTATTTAATGAAGCATGTATGAATATATATATATATATATATATATATATATATATATATATATATATATATATATATATATATATATATATATTGTAGTCACTGATACATTTACAAATATTACTAACAAGTAAGTCATGAAGAGTATCGTTGTTTTTCTTGTTTTCAAAATTAGCGTTCCTGCTTATCAAAAATGGTAAAGTGAATGTCTTCTTTGCAGGTTCCATCACTGAAGTAGTATTTCATATCATATTTTGCAGCTGTGCCAAAAAGCACCTAGTGAACAGTGCATCCACTGCTATTGACATCTGCTTTATCACTTATCACTTATGGGGCATCGATGTGCTGTTTCGGGGAATGAATAAAAAACATGTCCCACGTTGCTCACAGTCTCTCTCACTCTTACACCCACTCTCTCTCTCTCTCTCGCTAGTTCCCCCCCTCTCTCTCTCTCGCTAGTTCCCCCCTATCTCTCTCTCTTTCACAATCAATGAAACCCGGTAGGGTTGGTGAAGCATCTGCCAGACTAATTGGAACACGCTCTGATACACGTCGACCTGAACAAGCACATATAAATTAAAGGCCATTGACACATCGACGTTGAGTCGATAGGCAAACATCGGGCAGGCAGTTGAGATGCCGGCAACAAACAGATAATATTAAATGACAGTGTCAGCATATTTACTTTAAAATTCGACACAAACCCATGGGCACATGCACACATATATACACACGCATGTACACACACTAGAATAGACGCACAGGTAGGCACACACATATATGTATACATACAGGCATATATATTAACACAAAAAGTTCTTCGATCTTACGGTTTAAGTGATCTACGAAGGAGTACACACACACACACGCATACGCACACACACACACACAAACACACACACACATATATATATATATATATGTGTGTGTAATTTGGCAGCAACTTTTCTTTTAAACATGTAGTATTGAATGTTAAAGACAACATAGTCTTGCATATTTTCTTTTTAATTTTCTCATATTCTCTAATGAGACTTTTTATTTGAAAATGATATCGAAATAAGTATTGTCCGTACGATGACCTAGTGCTTTCGAACATCATTGTTCATCTTCAGGGTCAATATTTTTAGTCAAAATTTTTTTTTTAAACAAACATTTGCCAATTATCTTGTAGCGTAATCATGTTGCTACATTTTTACGAACTAAAAACGTTATATATATATATATATATACATATATATATATATATATATATATATATATATATATATATATATATATATATATATATATATATGTATGTATATATATATGCATGAAATCCGGTTGATATATAATCCAAGTGAATCATGTTAATATAATATAAAATAAAAAATTAAAACTGATTTACAGAGATAGCTCAATGTTTTATTCAAACAGAGCATATAAATTGCATTGTAATCAATAGGATTTAGGATCAATCCATAATGCTGAAGATCTCCCTTTCACCTCATGAATTAAAACTAAATTACAAGGATTTTCAAATCCATCGTTAAAAAAAAGTCAGTATTTTTCTTGTTAAGTTGATGGATTTGAAAATCCTTATAATTTAATTTTAATTTACAAGGTGAAGTGACCATCAGCAATATTATGGATTAATTCGAATTCCTATTCTTTATAATATATATATATATATATATATATATATATATATATATATATATGTATATATATATATATATATATATATATATATGTATATATATATATATATATATATATATATATATATGTATATATATATATATATATATATATATATATATATATATATATAATTATTTATTTGAATATTACAACATAAATATGTTATAAAATCACGACAAAAGTAGCCATTTTGTTTCAACACTTCTAGTGTCTTTTCAAGTGAGGATGTATGAAGAAATATAGTCTTAAAGTGTGTTATATTTATGGGATAAAGTGCTCAATATCAGAGATAGAGCGTGTGTAAATATAAAAGTAAACATAGAAGTCAACACTTAGAGGCGACAGTCTGTTTCATGCTAGATGCAATCGTCAGGCCTGATGATTGCATCTAGCATGAAACAGACTGTCGCCTCTAAGTGTTGACTTCTATCTTCACATTTATATATATATATATATATATATATATATATATATATATATATATATATATATATATATATATATATATATATGCAAGTTTCATTCAAAACGACAGACAAGCTACTACGGTTAAGTTTTTTATTTAATTTTTCTTGTGTACGAACAAGAGCTTTCTTTGCTGGACAAAGGGTGTGTAAGAACTGTCCAAATATTTTATTTTTACGAGCGCTTTCGGCTATATCTTTAGCCATTATCAAGGATAATTTGATTTTTCTGCTTAATTGAGTGTGTGCATTATGTAAATGTCTTAGTGTGTAGTAGTGGTGTTTTAATTTCCAAATACGGTTAGCACGTTGTGGCTTTGTTCGTAGTTAATATTGTTGAGGGTAGGCTTTTTCTTTTTTATTATTAAAGCCTCCATTATTTTTAACCTTTTTTTACAGGTGGAAGCAATTAATATATTTGTGTTTTCTACTAGTATATTTCTAATGGAGTCTGGTAAATTTTTGTGTGTGTTTAAATGGGTTCTAATGGAGCTGTGATCGGATAGGTGTAACGTAAGACGTCTGGGTAAGCATGTGATTGTGTAACCGATGTAATTATTTATGACTCCGGTTTCGTTAGGAACGGAGTTCCTTAAGGGGCATTTGAACTCATAAATAATGTTTGTTCTTTGCAATTTTGACTTATCAGGCGTGTTGTTATTTTTGAGGATGAGGTTAGCTGTCTTAAATTTTTTATAATAGATAATTAATTTGATTTTTTTTATATGTATATAAAAGATTGGAAACTAAAATTCTCCATTTGTCTCACTTTCCAAAATCGAACAAAATGAGGAATTGTCAAAATATGTTTTGGAATCTGTATGGTTCCGACAGAGAACCTTTCAGCAATTCTCTCTCTCTCTTTAAATAGCTATATCTCTCTCCCTCTCTTACTCTTTCTCTCGCTGTCTCTCTTTCATTCTTTCTCTCACTGTCTCTCTTTCACTCTTTCTCTCACCCACTCTCTCCCTCTAGCTCTCTCTCACTCTCTTTCTCTCTCACTGTCTCTCTCTCTCTCTCAATTTTTCTCTGACTTTCTCTCTTTCTCTCACTCAGCTCTATTTGAATGATCATCGTCAATATTAAACAATAGGGATTAGGATTAATTAGGATTAATTCATAATATTAAGGATGATCATTTCACCTCATAAATTAAAACTAATTTACACGGATTTTCAAATCCATCATCACCAATAATATATATATATATATATATATATATATATATATATATATATATATATATATATGTATATGTATATATATATATATATATGTATATATATATATATATATATATGTATATATATATATATATATATATATGTATATATATATATATATATATATATATATATATATATATATATATATATGTTTCGTTTAAAAAAATGACAAATAATTAATTATAGTTAATTATTTATTCAATTTTTATTTGTGCACTTATCATTTTCTTTTCTTTTCTGGACATAAATTATATAGAAATTGTTCGAATGTTCCGCATGTTCCGCATGTTTCGGGTGCTTTCGTCTATATGTTTAGCAATTATCAAGTCTGATTTCCTTTTTAATTTTAACTATATATATGGATTTTTTTCAAGTCCCTAAATTCAGTTAAAAGAAAAAAGAAAACGAAATAGAATAGCCGAAAGCGCTGCGCATACAGAAAATCCGGACAATTTCTACGTAATTTATGCCCAGAAATGTATTTATCGGTATTGTCCACAGGTGTTGCCATAATGTAATTTATACTGTTGTCTTTCTTTTAAAACAGCAGAAACATCCTTTGTTAGACCATCAGGCGCACTAATGTTAGGGTTGACTCTGTGGGTAAGAGATCTGTTCTCCATGTTCATCTCTGGTGAAAATCAAGGGGAGCTCTGGTCCTTTGGTTTTCAATTATGTTTCTACGTTGTCCTCTGTAATCTCTTTGTATTGCAAAGTGTCCTTATCAACACTGCAATCAACACCAATCCAGATTATATTTTCATGGTTCTGAACTTGCTTCTGATGGGTGGGTACTTTTATTCTTTTCTTTTCCCTGTCTATTTTTCACTTATCAATGATAATGTCCTTTAAGTTACGGCTTGGATGAAGAAAGCACATATCTTGAAGGTCTAATAAAAAGGCAATCAATGCTTCAAAGGTGGAAAATACATCACCCATAATAAGTCCCATTGCATATGTAGGGACTTTTAAAAGTCGCTTAGACTGTCTTTCTGTCATCGGTATTTTCTTCACAGAAAGGTATCGCTGTAAAACTATATGTAGTGCCAACATGTGTAGGATACTGTTGTTGCTGTCTTTTAATCTGCACGTCTAAACTTTCTGCTACAGCTTCGCCTTTTTTGATAATTTTGACAGCATCATTGCCAATAGTTGGAAACCTACTTTTGGTTGTTTTTTTTCTCTCTCTCTCTATCTGAATTTTAAATATTCCCCTTTTATTAATGGTAACCTGAAATTTCAAAATGTATACTGATCTGGCATACATGATAAGTATGAAAGAAAATAATAGAATATTATTTACCAGAGAAAGGAATATTATTAGAGGTAATGTATATTTTTCAATTAAAAAGATTTTGCAATTAATTTGAAAATAGGATAGGAACTAATTCAAATTAAACAATGAAAAACAAGTATAGAATTAACATTAACTTCTTGTGAGTCGGACAATTGCAACAATTATTTTATTGTAATAAAATTTTAGAATTAAATTTGAAATAGGAAAAAATGGAAAGAAAGAAACAGTATTACTTACCAAAATAGTTTCTCACACCGAAATAAACAAACACATTTTAAATAAACGCCAGTGACTTCGAAAATACAAAACTATGTAGATTAAGAAAAATGTTTATTTTTTAAATACTTAAGTCCGTTGTATAAAAATAAAAAGGAGCTAATCAATCTGACAGTGACAAACGAAATTGAAATTACGAGATTTCAATATCGAATGTAATAAAAATAATGGCAAAGGTTGTAGGTGAAATCTTGAACTTTAAACTCAGACACACACACACACACACACACACACACACACACACACACACACACACACACACACACATATATATATATATATATATATATATATATAAATAATACTTATTTGCTTTTTAAAAATGTGATTCCACCGCGAGACAGAAAATTTGTGTGTTTCAAAACTTAAACTAAATTTATAAATTTAATTATAAATATTAAAATCCATAACTTCGTTCCATTGTCAAGCGATGTCAGGAATAATTTTTATTTTAAACGGTTATAATATTTTGCTCTACACTTTGTATAGCACCGTTTTTTAAATAAAAATAACTGCTAAGAACACTGTATTATAAATTTTACTCTTATTTCTTATTATACATATATATATATATATACACACACACACATATATATGTAAGCAAATGTGTGGATGTAGATCCGACGGTATGATGAAAATGTGGAAAAGACAAAGCAAAATCCGAATATATTATGAGGCTGGCATGATAGCCACCTCACATACAGTAAATAATAGACCTGGTTTCTTTCAGATCGCGACCTCGGTGGCGAGATTAATGCGTGACAAACGTACCGATAAGCTATAGTTTTAAATAGTCCCCCTCACCTTCCACTTAGGACACAATCTTCTTCCCTGTGCGCAGGTCTTCGTAGTTGCCGCCCACGCGACGCCAGCATATCCGACTCTAAGAAAGAATACTTGACTTTAGAATTTCAGTTTTTCTGTTTCTGACCAGTCCTGTATATATCGTCTCTCCATCAAACTTAAATCTAATATAATTATGTCTCCATTAACCATGTCCCGAAGAAGGTCTATTTGACCGAAACGTCTGACGTCGACAGAATAACAAAAACAAAAACATAATAAAAACAGTAAACTCATATATTCGGATTTTGCTTTGTCTTTTCCACATTTTCATCACACACACACACATATATATATATATATATATATATATATATATATATATATATATATATATATATATATATATTGTTACGTTGACCCAATAGTTGTACGGTCACCTCAGATTTTATAGGCATGTTTTTAGTACATTGTATATTTGCGACGAAACATATGACCCTTGATAACCTTATTTCTTGAGTACGCAGATTGTGGGTTATATATTATTTTTATGTCCAGATAAGTCCGGGCCAGTTCCCGGAAAGGAACCTTACCTCCTCCTCCCATTTCCTATCCAGTCTCTGACCGTAGACCAGACAAACGCTGTTTGGCAGATAGGGGCGAGTGACATTAGGGTCCGCGAAAGACACCCACACACCTTTTTTTGTGGGGGCCAACACGTGACCCAACTGATAGCAGTTTTCGTTTCGCATGTGTTGAGGTGGCAACAATCTCACTTAGTTGCTGACCCTCGGAGGAAGCGGACGTCACCAAACCCAATCTTAGCTATCCGCCACTAGAAGAATTAGATGCCACCAAAACCAAAGGAACGACGAGAGACCCTGGAACGACATCGTCAACCCAAGTCGGCTACATTCCTGTGATTTTTCTGTGTGTTCTTCTCGCCTTCGGCACGGATTGGACATCGCCGGACAAGAACGCATAACTTGAACTTTGTAAATCCCACCCTTTTATCATTGGTAATAGTCAATCGACGTCGATTCCAACCATATGTAAGTTTCTTTATTTTTTCTATATCTTATGATCTGCTGTCTCTGTAGTCATATGTATTTCGCCGCATTAGTATTTGTTTAGGTAATTTATCTCCCCATCCCTTATATTATTTAGTTTTCTTTTTCTTACTGTCTGTATATTTTATAAATAAAACTTTTGTATCATATATTCTCGTGTTGTCTTCTATCGTTCTATGTCTGCATATAGTTCATTTACTCTCTGCGTTTACCGACGTCCGGAATTGGAGAATTCCCTTCCCAACGTTCTTTTTTTTATTTTTATATCGAACCTTGGGGTCTATTTATTTATTCATTTTTATTTTCTCGTTGCGTCCCGGCTATCGTAGTCCCAACGAAACCCCGGGCGTAACAATATATATATATATATATATATATATATATATATATATATATATATATATATATATATACTGACGAGTGGACCGAATGATTACAAAAAGATTCGTCGATATTCCATGTGTGAATATAAAATCAATCACCTATGTGACAAATATTATATTTGTATCAATGATATATATATATATATATATATATATATATATATATATATATATATATATATATATATATATATATGTATATATATATATAATTATAGCACGTGTGTAGGAGTCAGTTAAATAGATCAGTAATTTTCTCACCTAATTCCCCTTGGTTAATATCGTAGTACGTGGCTTTTCGAATGAATATTGGTTTATCGACCAGTTGCTGTAAACAGAAAAAAATATATATAAATACGATGCAGGAAGAATAAAGAAATTATCATCATTATTTATTCACATTTTCAGTTATCATAACCCAATAAAATGTAAGTTACCTGATTTAATTAAATCTCATTAACCAATAAAATAAAATTTAAGAATTTAACACAGGAATCAACAAAAGAACGCAGAAATAAACTCAAACGTGATTTGTTCTCGTTTCTTTATTAGACATTTTTAAAAATTCATCCACATTTTAATTAACAGCAGTTATATTTTTGAATTCTATTATGAAATAAAGAAAAATCCAGCATATTAATTAGGAACTAATTCAATGTAGTTGTTTAAAATGAACTTTATTTGAAATATTTTATATAGCGTGTCCCTAAACCTGGACGCATCAGAAATCTCATTAAATATATATATATATATTTTTTTTCCTCCAGAGATTAAACATGTTTTTTTTTCGATAAAAAAAAAGAATTGACTTCTTTTTCTGGGATATGCTAAAGGAGAAGGTGTACTCAATGAAAATCACAGATGCAGCACACTTGATTGAACACATAAAGAATAAATGGGCTGAAATAGTGGAGTTATTGCAAAGGGCATCAACCTCTGTATCACAAATGATGGAAATATTTATGGCACGTGTATATTATGATGATGTTTTTTGTTCATATTCCAATTCAATAAAATGTTGCCAAAAATATTTTATAGGATTGCAGACCTTACTTATCTATCAATCCATAGACCTTAATCATTCATCAACCCTCGTAATTTTGAAGAGAAATAAATTTACTTTTTTCAATGCCAATTTCATTATCATATTTTACATCCAGAGATTAAACATGGTTTTGTCGAAATTAGAAAAAAGAATTTAGTTCCTTTTAGGAGAAATGATAAAGGAGAAGGTGTACTCAATGTAAATAACACGTGCAACACACTTGATTGAAAGCATAATAAAGGAATGTGCTAAAATTGCAGGCAATGTAGAGTTGTTAATTCAAGTTCATGTGAATCTTGCAAAATGCATCAACATTTGCATCAGAAATGATAGAAATAATATGGAAAATGTTATTTGTTAAAATTGCAATTCAATAGAATGTTGTTGAAAATTGAATTTCTTGAAAATAAGTATTTTTGCCTCGGGTGTCCAGACTTTAGTGACACTTTTTATAACCTTTCATTGTAAACAATTCCTAACTCAAAACTTGGAGAAACTAACTTACTGACAACGAATAATTTAGAAATTAAATCGTAGCGATTTATTTAAGGATTACAAATTCTATATGTGTAACAATTCTTAATGATTTCTGGCTGCACGTTAATACATAATAGTCTAACCATGCCGTTAAAATTGACAGCATTTTCCAAATACTTTCGCATAATAATTACAGTTTCAAAAGCGATAACCTTTGTACAGAAACTGTTACGTATATATAATAGATTACAAACAAACACATTCATTGGATAATCCTTGGAACTGTACACAATTATATTGGCTCTTTAAGCTTTAAGGTGTGTTTTGATATCCCATTTAATTAAAAAAATACTCGTAATTGAAGGTAAGAGGAACAAAGAAAAACAGATACAACATACATAACGAATTTATGCATATGATTGGCAGAATAGAGTTTACAAGATATAGCAAAAAAAATAAAAACAAAAGAAAAAAGAAAATAAAACAAACATTACTAAAAGATACAAAGGATGTTGTGGAGTGTGGTGTTCTTCCACATCCTGAAACGACACGGCATGTAGAAGAAGAACGACTATCTAGCTTAATCAAATCGAGGCTAAAAAATGGAGCAATGAGCTACCACATCATTTTATACTAACACGGACCCCCACCTCTAAGCTCTCTCCTTGAATCTACACTGTTTCTGGTCTTCATCAATGATCTACCCACTGTTATCAGTTCCCTACTAGGTATTTATGAAGATGGCACAAACGTTTACTCCTGTCTTAGTAGCACATCCGATAGACCCGACAAAGGAACATAGCAACTACTAAAAGGACCTCCAATCAGTGGTTAACTGGGGCAAGAAATAGAAATTTTAATGCCTCCAAAGCAAAACTACATTCATTTAATCACCACAGAGAAACGTTTCTGCCTGCCATAAGCATGGCAGGTGCTAAACTCCAGGAGACCAAAACTCTACAGATTCTTGGAGTCACATTTTTCAATGACATGAAGTGGAGCGATTATATCAAATCAATTGCTACATCTACTGCAAGAAAGGTTGGTTCACTGTGTCATGCGAGAAGTTTTATCAGGTCAGAATCCATCTTGAACATGTATAAATCTCCCATTCATCCGTGCATTGGATACTGTTGTCATATTTAGTTCTGGTGCTCCAACTGTACCTCTCGAAATTTCTTAACAAAATCCAAAGAAGAGTTGTAATGCAGTCGATCCTGACCTGGCATCTCGATTTCATTCACTTTCTCACCGACGTTACGTTGCTTCTCTTTGTATTTTCTACAAATATTTTCATGGTAACTACTTTGACAAGCTTTTTTACCTGCTGCCCTTATTGCATGAATTTAAGCATGGTACTAGATTGGCACGGTGGAGTAATAGATAGCGGCTCGGATTGAGGAATCGGAGAGCCGAGTTCGAATTCCTTTCGAATCCATTACATTCACTTACGTGCTAATACTCTTGGGAAAAGTATGAACCCTATTTCTCTCCCCCTAACTATAGATTAAATAGCAGGACGGACTGGGTTCTATAGTCTTGGATGGCAACTGGTCTACTGCAGAAAGAAATGAAAACCTATTCCGGGGAAAAAATGTGCCTCGTCAGTCATGTATCGAAAGATACAAGATCGCCTAAACGTGTATCACGCATGGCACATAACAACACTAGATTGGTAACTTGGTCTCATCTTTTTACTGTTTAAATAACTAGATGAAAGCAACAAGTGTAACTCTAACAGTTTCATTTCTTGCACTTCACATCTGTTGGACTTTGTAGCTTACATGATAAATACATTCTTTAAAGATTTTAATGAAAAGTTAATCGCTATCTTACGTTTTCTTGAATCCTGCTCGTTTTGTCCGTTCCTCGATCCTTCCCAATTTTCTATTTTTTAATTCTATGTCACTTTCACCCCCTTTTAAAGCCTTGCAATCTGGCGGCATTATCACCTTGCTTGGAGTGAAACGAATAAAAGTGTATTTCTGGGCTAGCAATCCGACTTAGGCAATTCAGGAAACGCTACAGAAACACATGCGAATAAATATCCCCAGGGGATCTCGAGAGGGGGGGTTGAGATCCCCATTATGTTGGCTGAAACGGAAACGAACCAAGCTACGGATCTACGAAAAACGAGACTGACATGCCAATGTGGAAAGATGTGTAAAAATATGCGCGGCCTAAAAATCCATCAGGCAAAAGTGAAGTGTCAGGTGTGGTCGAACCAACAGCAGCGTTTCTCCTATTGAGACGCAGGAGGTGCAGGGCCGGGAAGCTCACCACAGTGCCCAGTCCCTCCAAGCAGAGGTTCAAGCAGGGCCTGATACTCCATTTCGAAGAAAGATAAAATTCAAAAAAAAAAAAAAAGAAGTTCAACGAGGACATCGGCGAGATCCTTGAGACAACATCAAGAAGTTCGGTGGATAAAAGACTGGCGACAATGTCCAAAATCATCACTAGTTATGCAGCAGGGAAATTTGGGTATGAGGAGCGGAAGGAAAAGGGTTAAATTTAGGAACATTAAGATTACCTCTTCGGTTATCCATTGAAACTTCTATCCACTGGGGAAAAAAAGAAAAGAAGCCAGTCTCCACCGTGGGCCACTTAAAACATAGTTCGCGCAGCGGATTGGTTGTTACAAACGTCCAATCAGGTGTGCGGAAAACATGGCCTTTCTTCGTCTAATTCATTAAAAGGCCAGAGTAGCTGTTAGCGTTTGATTGAGAGGTGGAGATCAGGGATCGATCTCCCCTGATTGGGCCGATTTGATCTTGAAAGACCCGAAACTCCCTGATGAACCAAGTAAAATAACATCACTGACCATCCCCTTGGGCGCCTACTTAAGAGCGTATTTTTTAATTATTCACCCATTTTAAAGCCTTGCAATCTTGAGGCATTACCGCTTTGCCTTGAGTGTAATGAATAATAAATCCGAAAGAGAAGAATATTTTTGAATCATTATTGTATATAATTCAGACTGCATGGTTTTTAATAATACTCCCTCTAATCTGTTAGATTGTATTGGTGTATTTATAAAATAATATTCTAGAAAGTGGGTGGAGACGATGTTCACGAATAACAAACTGTTAAAAGCTACTTGCCTGCATGTGTTTGTAGTGAGAATTATTTGGCTGGCAAAAATAACTCCCGTTCCTGCGACAAGAGAAGCCGAATTTTAATTGCGATGTATATCATTGTCTGCACTTGCATATTTGATGATATCATAATTGGTAGGTTAAAGCAAGCCAGGCGATGCACATAAAGGCCATACGTTTTTACTTTTTTCTTTTGCTTTGAAAACACTTAACATTACCTACTGTCTGCTACACTTGTATGAAACAGAGGCAACTTTACAATAATATCCCGTGTTCGATATTTAATAAACCTCAACTGAAAATATTGTTCACTGAGTTTTATTAAACATGGAACATTTATCATTTATGGCTTTAGACAGGAAATAATTTATATTTCGTCTCTGAAAACGGTGTGATTTCGATCTTCCCACCGTACGTGTGGCTCTACGTCAAATTAAACTAGGTTTAGAAAATACCAAATATTTATTGCCTTCAACATCTGTCTATATTTCCGAGACGATGTACTGCAACGATTTGCACTATCTAACATTTTTCGGACTGTTGTCCTCATCTTTATTGCCACATTCACGACGTTCGGCCGTTGTATTCTCTGGCCTTCTTCAAGTGATATTTTTTAGAATTTCAAACCGAACTCTTTATTTAGTGCAATTAGAACAATCTATTCCTGGAAACTACATAAAGCGTTAGGTTGGAAAGTCTAACTAATATCACCTAAAGAATGTCGGCGCGTACAACGGCCGGAACGTCGTGAATGTGACTGCAAAGATAAGGTCAACAGTCCGAAAAATGAAATTCGTGTAAACATTTATTGCCTTCTTATGTAGCAATTATTAATAATTTTAACAGTATATCAAGCCTTGATGGGTCTCTTAAATTGGGTCCTTTTGCTTGACTAGTCTAATAAAATATCAAATAATGATAATTATTTAAGTTCTTTTTTTCTAAAGAGAAGCTAATATATATATATATATATATATATATATATATATATATATATATATATATTTATTTATTTATTTTAGCTTCTCTTTAGAAAAAAAGAACTTAAATAATTATCATTACTAATATCATATACTATATATATATATATATATATTAAGAAATGTACAAAGTCCGACAATTATTTTAAGACATTTTTATGTTCATACAACAAAAATCTAGATTTATCCAATCTGATGCAATATATATATGTATATATATATATATATATATATATATATATATATATATATATATATATATATATATAAAATAAAAAAAAATCATTTTAATGTTTATACATTCTTTTTATAGATACAAATATTTAAGTAAATCTTCTGTTTATAATAAACATTATTAACAACATTTACCGGCCTGAATGTCCGAGAAATTGTCATAGAAAATATGCATCCTTCAACAGTAATCGAACCTGTATCCTATACGGAACCATGATGTAGCCTGACGTGCTTTTACCGATTTCACCAAGGAGGAGAGTTTCGGTTAGAAAGTCTATTTTACTGGAAAATTGTAAAGAGATGAATTTCATAGCTTTCCCAAAGGCATTTGCTCGTAAGTGAATATAACGAACTCGACTGGAATTCGAACACGATTCTCTCACTTCGCATTCCGAGCCACTATCTATTACACAAACACGCTCCTTTATAGAGTATATATGTGTACAACTTCATCTGGTGTTTCGGTCAGCCTTTGATCTAGGGCAAAACTGTTTATGTTCAATAATTTACATCCTGCATCGGTCAAAGTTGGTAACTAATGATAAGAGAACACTGAATGTGATTGACAATAAACCATGTTTTCTATAAAAATGGATTTCACGGAACTCAGTACCCCCCCCCCCACTGTGACGGGTAAATTTATTAAAGTTGAAGAAATGAAGGTCAAATGCTTGATATTCATTATCAAGGAATATATCAGTGAAGCAAGTCAAGTTTCAACAAGTTACCCAAGGTAATTAAAACCTGCATTGGTCATTCTAGGTGTGTGGGTGGCGTAGCAGTTAACGGACGTTGTCGAAAGAGGAATCGGTGAGCTAAGGTCAAATTCTTTCCTTGCCTGTTCCTTCACTTTTGCACTTTGGGAAATGCAGGAACCAATCTCTTCTCCCCTTTGCCGACACTTGAGTTAGAACATAGATCCCCAGTGAGCAAACACAGGCGATCCCATTATTGAATTAGGTAGACCACGTGACCATAGAGGAAACGCATATAGGAATTAGCTTGACTATTCACTATTCCTACTCTATCCTCTATTACTAAACGGACTCTACTCTATACACTATACTATTCCTCTATTTGGGTGACTCTACGGGTTACTGTTCGAGCGAGTATTGGGTCAAGTCACGGTCTCTGCTGGGGTCTCTAGCCATGAATAGCAACCAGTCTAATTAAAGGACAACCCCTAATTCAAAACAATGGGAAAAGAAATAAGAAATCAATCTGGTATATTTTCTAGGAAGAGATGGAAATTCCCAGATAGAAAGAAAGGAATCTGTGGAAAAGAAATAAGGGTACGTGTCTTGCAGTAGGTGATTTTCTGTGTCGCGCCAGAAGGTTCTTCTCGTAGAGTCCATCTTTCAACTATACAAATCTACCATTCGTCCTTTCATTGAATATTGTTGTCATATATGGTCTGGTGCTCCCGGTGTTCATCTCGAAGTTCTCGAAGATGGATATGCAATGTGATAGGTCCTGACCAGGCATCTTGACTCCAGTCACTTTCTTATAGACGTGTTGCAACTCCACTCTGTCTTTTATAGAAATATTTTAATGGCAACCGCTTTGACAAGCTATTTTCAGTGGTACCCCGACTGCATTAATTTTAGCGTAGTACTAGGTTGGCATCTAGGTCCCTCCCTTTTGCTGACGAAACAGTTAAATGTAACCACCGCTTCTACTCCAACAGCTTTTTCTCTCGCACTTCCCGACAGTGGAACTCCCTTCCTCTTACTTGCTTCCCTGATTAGTATAATCTTCAAAGGTTTAAAAGTAATGTCAATCGACAACTTCTGATCCATTAATCTTGATTCCGTTCTTCCTTTTATATTTTCCACAAACAACCCACTTTACTCTTATTTTCACTCTCTGTAATCCCTTGCGTGCTAGTGGCACTGTCGCCTTACTTGGGGTAAAATGCTTAAAAAGAGCGGCATTAATAAAAAAAAAAACCCCAAAAAATACTGCAATAAATTTAAATAAACAAAATACATAACGATTAACAACTGTAAATGAAGTAATAAACATTACTTCTGTTAAAATATCTATATTGATTAGTAGTTATGTACAAAATTAAGCAATTCCTTCTTGAATTTATTTCCATCAAAGTGATCTTACGAAGACTAGAAATCCTACCAAGATTTACTATCGGCAATCAGAATCTTAACACTATGTTATACAGATGACAGCGTTTTGAGAGGCTGCACAGAAGAAAGATTGCAGTTATCCCTAAACTAGTAAAGAAGAGTGAGAAGAAAAGATATATGCACAAACCGTAGGAAGACAATGATTGGTTGCCAGAAAACAAAAAGAACAGAGTAAGATATGAACTCCAAACTGGAGAGACCCGTATCAAACAATTACGAAAATTTAAATATCGGAAAATGGCTTTAACATTGGAAGGACAATATCACTCGGAAATGAGAAGGTTTATTAGAAACGCTAAGCAAAATATTTAGAGACCGAAAAAAACTTGTTAGAAGCAATGGCAGGAAGCTGAACAGTTTGTCAAGCAATATCAATACTGCAAGATGTCAGTGAAAGTTAGATGATGTCTTCACAGAAGAGGAAGGGACTTGATACTTGAGGCCACAGAAATGTGCTTGTACAGATATGTACTGATAATACGTAGAAGGAAGTTTTAAATCAAACGGAAACAAAAAGGAAACTTACATTTACAATCGGAAAGACAGTTGAAAACTCGAGGACATCTAATGGAGAAAGAGGGCTTGGAAAATTTGAAATTCATAGAACAGACTGAAGGACAGAAAGAAAACAGTGTAATTTAACCAAAAATCTTGTGAAAATTGATGGCAGTGCAGGAAGTAGGAAGAAGGATGTAAATTCAAACCTTCCTAAGAGATACAAAGGATAGGAAGATGTGGAGAGCCATGATCGCCCACGTCCTGGAAGGATAACGGTGTATGCTCAGATAGTGGATATTATATTTTAGATGTGATAAAATATCGAGAGAAAGAATTTGATAGATTCTCTTTTTTCCTATTTGAATTTCTGGGATGAGGAGTTATCATTATTTACACTATTTATATTCGGACTATTATCCTCATCATTGTTGTTGTTATCACAACGTTTCGACCGTTGTACCCGCCGGCCTTCATCAGGTGTATATCGATCTGAGTAACCTAAAAGGCATAGACTGATCTCGTCCAACTGCTCATGTCTATGGATATCGTCTAAATCTTACTTCTCTTTCCGTTCTGGGTATAAAAAGATAAACTACATCCGACAGCAAGGCCTTTGATCAGGAGGGTTTGAGGCACGTGGAAACACCTCTTAATTGATGGTATCCCCAGGTTCGCCCTGACCAGGGGTATCAGCACGTGTCAGGGTCCTAGATATGGGCAAATAGTTACAATCCCCCCAAAAAGGGGGTCAAAACACTATGAAAGTATAAAAATAGGATTTAATACCAGCAATATATTTTTGGAAAAATTATTACCAGCAGTAAATTTTGAAAAAAATATTACCAACAAGACATTTTTAAATAAAATATTACCAGAAATAAAATTCTTGTCGACAATCTTGTCAACCCACTGAGGTTGATATGGCGTAACCCAAACCAAAGCAAACCAATTTTTTTTATTATTCAGTTATCGCTCGCCCGTTTCTAATGAGTACAAGTACACACTGCCCGACCCAGACGATATCCCTATACATGAACAGTGGAACGTGAACACCCGTGGGTGAAATAAAGCATTTCCCCGTTGAGGTTATTCAGTTCAATATACACATGAAGAACGGTTTTGGCACTTGCGTCACATCCACAAGAAAGTCTTGATCAGACGTCGTTAACTCAGTACTTAGCTTGAGTTTTCAGCTTAATGTTATGGTTTTGTAGCAATTGGCGGTATTGGGAGAAACTACTTCTAACCCATTCTATGTCCAATTTCACAAAATCCTCTACTAAATTTGTCAGGATTGATTCATATACTGAGGTATTTCAAGTGTTTAGTATTGACTAATACTAATATTGTTTAGTATTGACTAATTCCACATTCTTAATGATATCAAACAATATTTTACACGTATATTAAATTGCCTTCTTTAAACATCGACCAAAGATAAAAACAACGTAGGATAAAAGCAAGAGAAATAATAACTTCTGTAATCGCTTATACTGAGGCGTGAATTGTAATAAATTAGAAAAACAAACGGAAAATATAGCATCGAAACTAAAGTAGAATTTGACCGTTGGTTTCGCTAGAACAGAGATCTGTATATTTCTGACATTTGAATCACGACATAGAATTGATGTTCCTGAAAATGGCGAATCAGAGAAATATATATACGAGGGTCATTCAATAAATAAGGTGAATTTTTCGGTATAAGGACTTCTAATACAGATAGGAGCTTACTCTTTTTTATTTTTTTTTTGTTTTACTTCTTTTTCACATGGATTTAATTTCTTTTGCAGATTAAAAAAAGCTTTGAGAGTTTTGGTGATTAACAAAGATGGCCGACCAAGAAGCATGCTCCAGGATTGAACAGCGGTCAGTTATCAAGTTTTTGGTTGCTGAAGGGTGCAAACCCGTTGAAATTCATAGGAGAATGTCAACTCTGTATGGTGCCACATGTTTCAGCCACAAAATGTCTACAAGTGGGCTGAATTGTTTAAATAAGGACGGAGCAGTGTTGAGGATGAAGACAGAAGTAGGGTCTCCTGAGGTGATCGAATCAGTCAATGACCTCATTCAGTCTGACAGAAGGGTGACAGTGGATGACATTGCAAGGACTTTGAGCTTATCTGTTGGGACAAACGCAGGGGTCATCAGTCAGAAGGAGTCATCTTGCATCATGACAACGCAAGGCCTCCCACAGCAGCCCAAACCGTGCAGACCATCAACGAGCTGGGCTGGGAACTGCTCCCTCATCCCCTTTACAGCCCAGACCTTGCCCCTTCAGACTTTCACCTGTTTGGTCCCTTGAAAGCGTTCGCGAGAGGCACGAAGTGACGATGAAGTCAAAAGTGTTGTGAGAGACTGGCTGAGACATCAGTCCAAAGATTTTTACGCTGAGGGAATACGGAAGTTGGGCAGAGATGGGAAAAGTGTGTGACAGTGCTGGGAGACTACGTTGAAAAATAAAAGAAAAAGTAAGCTTCCATTTGTATTAGAAGTCCTTATACCGAAAAATTCACCTTATTTATTGAATGAGCCTTGTATTAATGTAGACAGAAACCGAAAGAAAGTAAAAAAAAAGAAAAAAGAACAACGTTAAACTAAGGGGATAAATGACAACCTCAGAGACTCATCGGCTGAAATAAGTTATTCACTTGTGTGATGAAATGTCAGGAGAACACTATGCCTTCATGAGTTCTGACTATATTAAACATAGAAGTAATTAGAAACTATAATAAAAGAATTAACAATGTTGATATTCAGACAAAATATTAATATGATTCGGCTGATTTTCTTTCATATGCCGTGTCCCTTCCGAACGTGGGCGATTATGTCGCTCCACAACTTGTCGCTTGTAATTCTAAGCAACGTCAAATTATTTATCATCCCTCTTGGATTATGGCCATATCATGTTGAAACACCGGTTCCCGAACGACCAGCGAATCACTGAACCCTTTTCCGTCTCATACAGGTGCGTTCAGTTCTCACAGTCGTAGAGGCCTATTGATAGAGTGATGATGTCATCACTGCTGGGCTCGGGAGTGTCGCAGATTTTGAACAACCCGACACGCAAGCCGCTAGTGGGCCGTTGGCGGACCAACAATGGCAACGCCCACGGTTCTCTGGAGGCAGCCGCCTGCAAGCCATCGGTAGGTCTCTAGCGGCCCGCCATTGGAAACATTGCCGTGACGGACACGCCGGCGGTAAACGTTAGTGGCATGGCACCCAGTGGCAAATTGGTGGCTTGCGTGTTGGGAAGTGTTAATCTTGTTCAAAGCTTGTGAAAATGCATAGCCAATGATGGTGACTATGTGTAATATAATTTGTTTTATTGCTGAAAATTTGTTCTAGATGGCGTTATTGTGTTCCCTATATTGGAAAATTAATAATAGTAAATAACTGGGGCAAAAACCTCTGCCTGGAAATATATGATTATTCTGGGAGAGTGATTTTCCCAAATATTTACGCATGCATTTTTTTCTGTTGAATATCCGTTTGCAGACAACCATGCATGCTGTCTTTTCATCTTGCTTTCACTCACCACATTCTGTGGAAAATCTTGTAGTTTCCTTTCTGTGTCTGCTATAAACAATGTGTCATCTGCATGTCTTATGCTGTTAATATTGTGGCCGACAATAATGAATCGTGGTAGGTCATCTAATTCTCTCAGAAGATTAGGCCGAATAAGTCCGGTGAGAAGACACAACCTTGTTTTACATCCATTTCTATTCATGTATATCTATTGACTAGAAGTTGTCATTTTGCGGCTCTTAAAATAATTTGGTTTTAACATATAAGCCGAGAGGGTCGACATGAAATATTAGAAATCATCAATTCGTGGGAGTCGTAATAAGTGGATATAGTTGATAAGAAAATCGAAAAAGTGAAGTTATCACCTCGTAAGCGGACATTAGACACGGAAGAGTATATATGCGAAGGCGGTTTATTGTCTGTATCGGACACGCAAGTTTTGACCTCAGAATTTAAAAGTATAATTTCCGATCTATGTGATTATTGATCTGATGTAATGAAATTCACCCCCATGAATGATTACACTATAGGTAGTAAGAACCTATAAATTCCACTGTCTACGAGAGACTCGACGAGAGGTGTGATAGAGACAACACAAACATGTCCGATCTTCCAGTTAGTGGCACTCACTACTAGATTGACCTGTGTGTATAACTGTACCGTATTTCATATTGTACTTGTTGTGTACAATAAACTTTTATTCTAGTATCCACTTGGTGTGATGTGTTTATTCTCTTAGCACAGAATATACCAAATTCATTAGCGAATTAAATTTCTTCAACTGATGAATTTAAAAAATAAATACAAGTGAAAAATTAATTTAGTCCAAGGAAGTCGTCCTAAAAGAGGAAATGTGGTACACATAATTTTGCCACGTTGTCATTTAATTTTCCCTCCCTATCTCTCTTACTCTCTTTCTCTCTCTCTCTACGCATGCGCACAGATAAACACACACACACACACACACATATATATATATATATATATATATATATATATATATATATACATTGTGTATTTAGGCAGCGATCCTTCTTTCATGCACATTTCATTGAAAACGACAGACAAAGTGTTTTTATTTAGTTTTTATACATTTCTCATGTGATCTAATAATTTGTTTTTTTTTTTCGAATGATAAATTATATAAAAACTGTCCGAATTTTCTTTTTATCCGAGCGCTTTGGGCTATACATTTAGCCATTTTCAAGGATTATATTTTAACAGTTAAAATAAGAAATAGTTTGTTGTATTTATGCTTTATAAAATGTTTTCATTTTCTTTTGGTTTCAAAACACGGTTTACTTGCAGTGCTGTGCAGTAATATGAAACTATTTTCTGGGTGCATGATGAAATTTGGCCTTGAAAAATAATGCGTCATCCGTGACAGCATCAGATTTTTATCACGCCCAGGCACTATTGTCTAGACTGTTGATTAGCTGTCTTACCTCCATTGTCTGCGGCAGTTACTTCAAGGAAGCCTACGAATATTGCAACGCTGCACGAACACACGGACAAGCTTTACTAGTGAGCAAATCAAAGTACTATAGATTGGCACAGAAACGCTTCTATATTTAACTCCAGTCGAGAATATGTGGGCGATCTGCAAGGAACGATTTCGTGGAATAGACATACGAAGTAGTAACATGTGCACTGGGTCATATTCCATTAGAAGTATACAAAGAATATAAATAACAACGGAATATATATATATATATATATATATATATATATATATATATATATATATATATATATGTATATATATATATATATGTATATATGTATATATATATATATATATGATTTTAATGTATTCTATATGTATGTGTCAAAGGGATCAATATCAAGGATAAAGCGTATGAAAATATAAAAGTGGACATTCACGTCAACACCCAACGACGACAGTCTGTTTCACGCTTAAACGCAATCTTGGGCTGACGATTGCGCGTCTAAGCATGAAACGAACTGTTGCCGACGGATGTGGACTTCAATGTCCATATATATATATATATATATATATATATATATATATATATATATATATATATATATATACCAGCTTAAAAGACGACCTGTTGCGCCGCATTTAAGCTACCTCTTGCTAGGGGACACTTCAGTGGCCTTTCATCATGTAGGGAAGAGTGGATGTGATAGGCAATAATAAACTACAGAAGATCCTGAAAATTGATTGCTGCATTTAAGTATTGTATTAATATTTAAGCTTGCCTTTTAAAAGTTCAATGAACATTCTTCTGCCGCAACTTAATTTAAAGACAAATTGATGTACGTAGGTCCTTACTTTCCATAAAAAATATTTTTATTTCATAGATGACTTTCGCTGGAATTCGCAATTAATTTCAGTTGTTGCCAAATTTATATCCAAGTTATACAAATTGTTATCGTTCAAAAAATTCGCTGAAAACAATCTCAGTAATGAAAAAAAGGTAATAAAAAAATCAGGTTTGCTGGTCTAATTTGGCTCAGAATTTTTTAAATCTGCTCCCGGACTTGGCCTGATTCCAAAATGATATGATATATTGGGCTACACCCTCTCTCTCTCTCTCTCTCTCTCTCTCTCTCTCTCTCTCTCTCTCCATATATATATATATATATATATATATATATATATATATACATATATATATATATATATATATATATATATATATATATATATATATATATATATTCTGGTTCTTTAACATTTATATCTAGATGGAAATCTATCAAAGGAATTTACTCTATTAGAATAAACACACACGCGCATATATATATATATATATATATATATATATATATATATATATATATATATGTATATATATATATATATTTACTAGGATTAAGAATGAATAGTAAACATTTATTGATAAGAAATCACTTTAACAGGTCTCAATATAAAGATAAAATTTACACGATCAGAATATATATATATATATATATATATATATATATATATATATATATGATGTGTGTGTGTATTTAGTGAAAAATATTGCAAAACATATATGGAACATATATGTGTGTATGTGTGAGTATTTAGGCAGCAAATTCTCTTTTAGGCATGTCTGATTAATTAAATTACAGATATTATATCTGCTTATTTTTAACATAATCCTTTCATACTCACGAATAACCTTCTGTGAAAATTAAATGATGCGACTAATGTGCTGTGAAAATCTCTTTTATTTCCCAAGCACTTTCGATCTTCTTCAGAGGTGAAAGTAGTAATACATAACTATGTGTATTGCTACCCATTATTGTATGTATATATATATATATATATATATATATATATATATATATATATATATATATATATGAATAAATATAGTTTTAAAGTGTGCTATATTTATGGGATAAAGTGCTCAATATCAGAGATAGAGCGTGTGTAAATATAAAAGTGAACATGGAAATCAGCACTTAGAGACAAAGGTCTGTTTCATGCCTGACGATTGCAGCTAGCATGAAACAGACTGTCGCCTCTAAGTTCTGACTTCCATGTTCACTTTTATATATATATATATATATATATATATATATATATATATATATATATTCTAATTTTGTGACACTTTTCTATTTTTTCTGTCTCTTCTCTCTCGATACACACACAGACACACAACCATGCACGCACACACATATATATCCTTATGTTTATCCTTATATATATATATATATATATATGTCCTTATGTTTATCCTTATATATATATATATATATATATATATATATATATATATATATACTATATATATATATATAAAGAATAGATAGGCAACATTTATAAATTTAACATTTTCTCATGTATTAAACGTTCATCAGCGTATGAAATATGGAGAAATTGTGATGATAATGCGTATATGTATGTGTCTGTGTTCGTCTTTGCGTGTGTGTGTGTGTGTGTGCGTGCGTGTGTGTGTGCCTATTATCCTCCGAATCCTCCATAGACACACTAGAATTATGATACTCTTACACAGCTAACTTATAAATACGAACGGTGGTTTTCTAGTCAAATGCATGTAAATCCTGCTTAACCACCGAAAATGAAACAACGCAAAAATAATAATGCCAATAATTTTCGCCCTTAAGAGTTTAATAAAGCTCAAACATGTGAGATTAATAAACGTTTCCTATTTGTTCTTTATCCTATTATTCTGTCGGTTTCCGATCCATTTTTATCCGTTTTTTCCCCAAAATATACATATATATATATATATATATATATATATGTGTGTGTGTAATTTGGCATAATTTTTCTTTTAAACATGTTGTGTTGAATGTTAAAAACAACATCGTCCTGCATATTTTCTTTTGAATTTTCTCATATTTTCTTTTGAATTTTCTCATATTTTCTAATAAGACTTTTCATTTGAAAATGATATCGAAATAAATATTGTCCGTACGATAACCTAGTATTTTCGAACATCATTGTTCATGTTCAGGGTCAAAATATTTCTAGTCAAAATGTAGCAACATGAATACGCTACAAGACAATTGGCAAATGTTTTTAACAAATTTTGACTAAAAAAATTTTGACTAAAATAATTTTTACCCTGAAGATGAACAATGATGTTCGAAAGTACTAGGTTATCGTACGGACAATATTTATTTCGATATCATTTTCAAATAAAAAGTCTCATTAGAAAATATGAGAAAATTCAAAGAAAATATGCAGGACGATGTTGTCTTTAATATTCAACACAACATGTTTAATATATATATATATATATATATATATATATATATATATATATATATATATATATATATATATATATATATATATATATATATATATATATATATATATATATATATATATATATATATATATATATATATATATAGAGAGAGAGAGAGAGAGAGAGAGAGAGAGAGGGGAGGCACGGTGGAGTAATGGATAACGTCTCATATTGAGGAATCGGAGAGCCGAGTTCGAATTCCAGTCGAATCCATTACATTCACTTATGTGAACCTTGGGAAAGGTGTGAATCCAACTATGTCCAACTATGGGTAAATAGCAGGACAGACTGGGTTCTATAGCCTTGGATGGCAACTGGTCTAGGACAACTCTGAATTCAAAATCTGCGGAGGGTGGTTTTGGGGACCTTGTGGCACTCAGTGCACCAGGTCTCTGTATTCGTCCCTTCAAAAAGTGTGAATGGTCCTGCACGAAACCTTCAGCACTATAATCAATTCTCATGTGTCGGCGTCGGGCTCTCAGTTTCTAGGAACTTGACCCTCATACGTCGAATTCGACGCGAGAGTCGATGATATATGTATGTATATATATATATATATGTATGTATGTATATATATGTATGTATATATATATATGTATGTATATATATATATATGCATGTATATATATATGTATATATATATATATATGCATGTATATATATATGTATATATATATATATATATGCATGTATATATATATGTATATATATATATATATGTATATATATGAATAAATATAGTTTTAAAGTGTGCTATATTTATGGGATAAAGTGGCTCAATATCAGAGATAGACAGTATGTAAATATAAATATAAAAGTGAACATTGATGTCAACACTCAGAGGCGACAGGCTGTTTCATGCTAGACGCAATCGGCACGCGTGACGATTGCGTCTAGTAAAAATAAAAACTAAAAGAGAATAATAGACAGCCTGTCGCCTCTGAGTGTTGACATCAATGTTTACTTTTACATATATATATATATATATATATATATATATATATATATATTGTGTAACTCTTCTCTCCGGGTGGAGATCTAAAAATAGATTTCTTTGAAAAAAATATACGCAGACGTGTCAAGTCATCGTGCTGGGGGACAAGAGGAGGTTTCACTACTATAAATGTTGTGGATTCATGTGTTTGTTTAGACGTACCATATTTTAAACAGTTTAGGTGACATCAAATGTGATGAACGTTCGAGAGCTTTCATAAATACACTTTGTCGAAATTCAGAAAAATTATATCGATTTTAGTAATAAAATATAATAACGGATTTAAATAAAATTCATTTATCCACTTTGTTTTCGTCCTGGAAACGAATATATAAGGTCACGTTATCTTATGTATATATATATATATATATATAAACAAACTTAGTCTCTGTTCTCTGTCTGTAAATCTTATCTATGTAAATAGATCTACATAGATAACATCATATGCGCAAGTTGGTAATAAAAATAAAAATTTATTTTTTACGAATTATTCATTTTCAAAACATCTTCCTTGAGAGATGCTTAATTCCGTAGTGAATGTTAATCACATTAAAACTTTCAGATCAAATACCTGCGTATCATAAAATATATCCACCTAATAAAACAAACGTAGATACGCCAATACGTCTGCATTCTGGTGATGAAAAAAAATTATTAAAAAAAAAAATTCTTGTCCACCGAAGAATTTTTATCCCATAAATCGAAGTGAAAATTCTAGACCTAAATCCCGCTAACAAGTATTGCTTTTGGCTAGAGATATATTAATCCTTCTCGTAAATTTCTTTTGTTTGTATGTGTCCCCAATCATCTACCCTATTTGATGAGATAAAATTAAAAACACTGTTAATTTATTCCAATAATTAAAATAAGATGAATTTCCTTCCGTCAAGTAAAACTAAAAGAGAACAATAGACAGAACAATGAACTCACCTCTGGCCTTTTCCAAGTTACCGGTTTGTCATCGAGCAAAAACAAGGAAGTGTTATTAGTCGGAAAATCGGGATCTTCGTAGAGACAACCTTTCTTTAGGCACTCGTCTCTGAGTTCCTCAAATGTCGGCATTTTTGCGTCCTGGCAGGAGAGAAAACTTCTAGCAGAAGTAAACGTATCAGGCTTCCGAACTTTAAATGCGGGAGCTTTACTTTTCGTCTGTCTTCTTACAAGTCGAAAAGAACACTGAGCTTTCTCGCGTACCCGCCAGAGCTTATATACATGCATATATTTATATATAGACTCAGAAATATTCAGCGTCTCGCTTACCCTCTCCCTAACTCCATGCTACCGTCAGGCTGAATAATTTTCTTTTCCAGTGAGAGAGGGGGTGCATTTTTGTGCATAGGAGCGATATGAAGGTATCATTTTTATTCGTTTCGACTGTGTCGAGCCGGACAGATAAAGAAATAACTCTCAAATAATCAAGTTAATTGTAGCAACATAAAATAAAATGAACTTTTATATTTTCTTTCTTTCTTCCTTTGTATATTCCGTTTATCTTATAAATGTAAGAGTGCACTATTTTTATAATCTTTTGAAAAGGCCTCTATTTATTTATCTATACAAAACACAATATTATAACCACCATTTTATTACAGAAAAAGGCCTTCTCTTCGACCTTGATTTAAGAGGCGATGGACCCACAGATGCCTTTTCAAGCCAGACTATCACCTATACACCGTTTTAGGTCTCGGTGTTGGACAAATAAATTTTGTTACAAAACCTACTGTAGGTAAGACAGGAAGGACATCAACTTAGTCGACATTTAACTTCTTATATTCACATATTTTTAGACGACTAACAACTTCGGCAAGTAATAGAACAATCTTTCCACAAATATTACATAAAAGCCTAGACGGAATATGTAAGAGTTCTTTTCAATTTCAAAAAACAATACTTTCGATCTCAAAATTATTGCAAGCATCAAAAATCTAGATTTATCCAATCTGATGCACTATATATATATATATATATATATATATATATATATATATATTAAATCATTTTTATGTTTATACATTCTTTTTATAGATACAAATATTTAAGTAAATGCTCTGTTTTATAATAAACAATATTAACATTTACCGGCCTGAATAAATTATTATAAACAGAGCAAATACTTAAATATTTGTATCTATAAAAAGAACGTATATACATAAAAAAATAATTTCCTAAAAAATAATTGTCAGACTTTGTCCATTTCATAATATATATATATATATATATATATATATATGTATATATATATATATATATATATATATATATATATATATATATATATATATATATATATATATATATATATATATATATATCAGGTCATCCCATAAGTTCTGTACGAATTTTGAATAAAGAAAACAAGTGACCAAATTCAGTGGTAGTAGCTCTGACTGACACCAAAACAGTTAGGTTTCGATCCAGACTTGAGGCATTTGGATGTCTAGTCGCACTGAGGAGCTGTGATACAACGAAACAGTACTGTCTGTGAATGACATTATATATGTACACACACACACACACACACACACACACATATATATATATATATATGTGTGTGTGTGTGTGTTTATAAGTACGATTGTGCCTAGCCTGTCGCCTCTGAGTGTTGACTTCAATATTCACTTTTATATTTACATACGCTCTACCTGATATTGAGCACTTTACCCCATAAATATAGCACACATTTAAACAATATTTCTTCATCTCGCTCTCTCTCTCTCTCTCTCTCTCTCTATATATATATATATATATATAAATATAGGTATCTATAGTCGTCTCGAAAAACCTTCGAATTCTTGATTTACCAATAGTTAAATCAATCTCGAAGGGAAAAAAAGGTTTTAAAAAAGAAAGAGCCAGGAACATGAAAGTCTGTCGAAAATAATCGCACAGATACAGGTTTAAAGCCCAAAAGAAAAAAACCCGAAGAGCTCGATACAAACGTAGAGCAGACCTAGTCAATTGATTATATATATATATATATATATATATATATATATATATATATATATATATATATATATACATGACATGAATCATTCATACAAAAAACATATATTGAAGTTAATATCTGTTTTTTGTATGAATGATTCATGTCGCGTAAATTGAACTGCACCACATAATTGATATATATATATATATATATATATATATATATATATATATATATATATATATATATATATATATGAAGGAATATAGTCTTAAAGTGTGCTATATTTATGGGATAAAGTGCTCAATATCAGAAATAGAGCGTGTGTAAATATAATATCATGGTCCGATGATTGCATCTAGCATGAAACAGACTGTCGCCTCTAAGTGTTGACTTCTATGTTCACTTTTATATATATATATATATATATATATATATATATATATATATATATGTATGTATCTTATGAAATCGATTAAGCCCAACAATTATTTAATATATTTTCTGTTTATACGTTATTTGTTTATATATAATTTATTTAAATAAATTAACTCTTTTTTAATTAGACAGTAGTAATTACATTTACTTGCCTGGATTTCTTATTTAATTATTTCATCCCTAACAAGGCAATAAAAGTACGGGTTGCTGACTTTGAAGGAATATAATAAGAAAACATTTGTAAGAAGAACAATGAAAGAACAGCAATTAAGAAGATAACAATTGACCTTGCATTTAAACTTTTGAAGATCAAAGTTGACAGAAAAGCTACAACTCGGAAGAGAGTTCCACAGTTGAAAAGTACGATATAAGAAACTTTTAACATACAACTTCTGGTTATCTCTATCCATTTTAAATGTAAAACGATGGGACCTTGCCGCCAATCTAGTACGGCGCTTGAATTCATAAAGTCTAAGTTTCATAGAGGAAAGTGTAGATAAACTATTTAATAAGGTTGTTAAAACTATAATAATACCTATAAATATTTGATAAATACATTTATGCTGTGTAGATCCATCTAACTGTTTTACTCCTGACATCACTTTTTGATTAATTTCAATCTAGCTTTTCAAAGTAATGTTAGGTTGTAACAAACAAATTCTTGTATCAAATCATATTTTGATTCAATGTTGGTTCAGTCCAGTTTATAAATAAATACACTCCACATCATATCATGGTTTGCATAATCCCCGACTAAAAAAAGATCCCTCACGGGATCGCTTGCTACATTTAAGTTTTGACAGAGAACATCGCTATTAGGTTTTGGTTGACTGTAGACCTCTACCCACGTTCGCGTGGGTTTTTTGAAGGTTTTGGGCGGCTCTGCAAGGAGATGGGTGAGTTTGTAACTTCTGTGCAGATTTCGAAAGAATCACTATTGAAATTGGTGTTTATCGTGACATGTCTTACATAAAGATATTTTATTGTAGATTTGATTTATTTTAGGATTCCTGTTTACTGTGGGTCAAACAAGATGATAAAGCACTAGTTATGTGTTTGCTCCAGAAACAATCGGCTGATGTCTTGCTACTTCACGGACTTCTCTGTTCACCAGATTTAAATTCTCCAATACACGCGATGACCCCCGCCCCCTTGTATGTCCGTTATATCCGCGGTATATTCATATTAGCAAAAAGACTTGATGAAATTAAAAAGCCTTAGAGAAACCTTCTGGAATATCTCCGTACTTAAGAACACAACGCTATTAACAGTTAGTCGTAACTTCATAACTTCACTTTATATATATATATATATATATATATATATATATATATATATATATATATATATATATATATATATATAAAGAAATATACTTATATGGTGTGCTATATTTATGGGATAACGGGCTCTGTATCAGAGATAGAGCGTGTATAAATATATAAGTGAACATTGAAGTCAATACTTAGAGCCGACAGTCTGTTTCATGCTAGACGCAATCGTGGCCAGACGATTGCGCCTAGCATGAAACAGCCTGTCGCCTCTAAGTGTTGACTTCAATGTTCACTTATATATATATATATATATATATATATATATATATATATATATATATATACGATGACAACGAAAGTAATATATAAATTCCAACGTTCACAGCATTAATCCAAAGCAGGGCTCGATACCGATAGTACAGCGACAATTATTTATTTATTATAATTTTATTATATAGACAAAACCATTTTACTCACTACGAAGATGCAACTGGGTTTCAGTACATTTCAACTGCACTTCGACGGGTGAGAATCGAAAAAGGTTACGAACAATCCTGCAGAATTGGTTATGAACAATCCTGCTTGGATTGTTCATAACCATTTTCGATTCTTACCCGTCGAAGTGCAGTTGAAATGCACTAAAACCAAGTTGCATCTTTGTAGTGAGTAAAATGGTTTTGTCTATATAATAAAATTATAATATATATATATATATATATATATATATATACATATATATATATATATATATATATATATATATATATATATATATATATATAACATAATGAAAAGTCACGTATACTTTTTTAAGTAATTTTAATCAACCAGGATACTCATTAGGAAACTGTAAATGTGTATTGATAGATTCTGATTTCAGTTCCACATACACACGCAGAAAAAAATGCTGGATTTTAAAATTAAATACATATAAACTAGGGTTAAATAAAGATTTGGGTATTTTAAATCTTTATAAATATTTTAATAGTTAAACAAAAAAAATTAGTTAGATATAGTTAAAAAATTTTTTAAACAACATCTGAAATATTACTAGTTAGATTTACGTTAGAATTATTCAAACACAGTTGCATTCCATAAGACGTGACGTCCGCGTCTCGTGACGGACGCTACTTAATGTAAACAAACTTCTGAAAACAGCCATTTCTGATGAAAGATCGGGGTCGATCTGAAATATCATATATATATATATAAAAATATAAATTAATACTTTCACAAAAAAAACTTTTCAGTTGTTTTGTATATATATATATATATATATATATATATATATATATATATATATATATATATATATATATATGACGAAATATAGTCTTAAAGTGTGCTATATTTATGGGATAAAGTGCTCAATATCAGAGATAGAGCGTATGTAAATATAAAAGTGAACATAGAAGTCAACACATAGAGGTGACAGTCTGTTTCATGCTAGATGCAATCATCGGACCATGATATTATATTTACACACGCTCTATCTCTATCTGTGTGAATCCTCTTCTTCTCCCTCCAGCTATGGGTAAATAGCAGGACAGGGCTGGGTTCTATAGCCTTGGACGTCAACTGGTCTAGGAGAAGGACAACTCTGAATTCAAAACCTGCGGAGGGTCGTTTGGGGACCTTGTGGCATTCGTTGCACCAGGTCCCTGTATTCGTCCCTCCAAAAAGTGTGGATGGCCCTACACAAAGCGTTCACCACTATAATCAAATCTTGTGTGGGTGTCCGGCTTTCAGTTTCTGGGAACTGATCTGTCTGGCCCTCATACATCGACTTCGACGGGAGAGTCCATCATATATATATATCACTAGGAGAAAATCAGACCCTTAAAGATAAAAAAAGACAGCTGTTCTAAAAGAAGCGTGGTTTAATGGGCCAAAATAATCTCTTCCTCAAGTAAATTTTTATATAAGTAATTAAGCAACGCTAAACAAACTCCTATCAGCAACAACTTCCTTAACCACGTCGTTGATGAATAAATAAAATTAGCCTTGAAGAAATTTAGCAAAAATAAAATAAGACATCACTCCGATACAATCAAAATTTAAAGAAATATTAATTTATTCTATCGTAAGCAGATGCACCCTAATTATAAACAAGATGAAAAAGCAATTTAAAACTGGGTGCTCTACATTTTGGGCCTTGTGCCACATCTAAGCTAAGCTTAAATATCATTTGGGGCAGATTGGTGTGCTCTAATCGCTAGTAAGCTTGTCTTGCTAGATTAATTACTACTGACTAGTGAATTCAATCCTCGCTGGATGCTCCGTACTTTCGGCCTTGTGCCACATCTAATCTACGTTTAGAAAATCATTTGGGGCACTTCAGCGTGGTGTAATGGTTAAGAAGCTTATCTTGGTAGATAAATTATAAACGGGTATCGAGTTAAATCCTAACTGGGTGCCACATACATTCGACCATGTGCCATAACTACGCGAATGTTAGTAAGTCATCATATTCCCCAACAATCCTAACAAAAACTTAATTTAATGGTGTAATTACTAGCAAGCCTCTCTCGCTAAGTCAGTTATGACTGAATAAGGAGTTCAATTCCAACTGTGTGCCCGATAATTTCGACCTTGTGTCACATTTAATCTATGCTTACAAAATCACCATGTTAATCGCGTCTTAATCTGTTCCCTCCCTGCCCCTATCAAAGGTCGACTTCATGGTGTTGTTGCTATAATAGTGTCCATAAAGTCATATTTTTCTTTTTACGGAAAAAGCAATATACTATTTATGTGCACTTATGTTTTGCGCCTTTATGCAGGAAGAAACACCGGCTCCTGGGATGTTTGTTTATTTACAAATCTGTTTCTTTTAGCGCAGTCTTGCTGTATTTCTATGCGAATATTTATTTAAGAAGATAAAATAAACGATATTTATTCTTACTTTTAGTCTTTGAGGCAAAAAAAAAAGAAAAGAAATTTAAAATTATCGTTAAATTAAGCTGTGACAAATTCTGGAATGTTATTAACATTTTTTCCCTAGACTCAGTATTAGGAGTGTATATCATACACGAATATCTGTAACGCATATATTAATTATAATATATATATATATATATATATATATATATATATATATATATATATATATATATTTATATATATATATATTTAATTATTTATTTAAATATTATAATATATATATATATGTATATATGTGTGTGTGTGTGTGTGTGTGTGTGTGTGTGTGCTAAAATTTAAGATATAATTACAATATATCTGTAAAAGGAGAACTTATTTTAATCGTCGCGTGTCCTTCTCTGACGAACTTTGCCTTGATAAAGTCTGCCTGAGAACGAAACGTCTCGCCTAGGATAAGTTTTCCTATTGTCTTTATTGTCAGGGTTTTTTTATCTATATATTTAAAGTTTTTGAAAGACCCCTTTTTATTCCTCTCATAGTTCTAAATTAATATTTCTTTCTTCATATGACCCCAATTTAATGTCACCCGGGTTTAATTTTATAAAACGTCTTCTCTTTAAGACTAATAACTTCCAACCTCCCCTGACCACCGACTCATGCCTTTCGACTGATTGAAACAATGAAATGTATAAATTCTGTATTAGTTTTTCGACGTTTGTTTTTTTTTGTGTAG
>OZ038500.1:96684036-96694036 GCA_964036315.1 Acanthosepion esculentum
ACACCCACCGCACACGGACGCACACACGCATATAAGTGTCTGTGTGTTTGTGTGTGTAGGGTGTGTGTGTAAGTTCATTTCAGTTATTTTTTTATGAACGTATATAAGTTAATCATCATTTATTGGAATTAACGGTGTACATTATGTATTAAATATCACTAAAATGAAATAACATAAAATAAAAATAAAATTCAAAATCCCATATGAAAGGCATGTAAATTAAACGTTGTGCATATATTACGCATGCAACTGTACATGCATATTCCGTGGCTTGCGTCTACAATAGCCCCTGAAAAGTAAGTTTACCTCCAAGCGTCTCACAACCAGCTATTTTGAGCCGATGGGGATCGACAGCCAAGGAAGGTAATCCATCCAGAAAAAAGGAAAACTCCGATTTTAAACCGCCACTCTCTTGCGTTAAGACAACTACTGCAGCCAAATTTTCCACAAATATAATACTCTATAATTCTTTGGATTTCGTTAGTACGGCCTCCAAATACCATGTTCCAAGCCTTCACCCTGCAGAGGTAACTGCCGTTTTACCACTAAGAGACAGAAGTTTGACTAAACAGGGCACTGCCTTTATCTCGTGAGATAAACGGGAACGCTCAATATATATAAACAAATAAAAATCGTATGCGTAGGAAAACGTATCTACTGCAGTGGTAAAGAAAAACTTTGAGAGTTGAGTTAAAGGGAGATAACTGAGACAGCCGGAAGATGCATGGCACGTGGAAATAGAATAATCTACCCTAGTGGACAAAATAAAGGGTGCAGTGACCATCAAATAATATCTACGTGCGTAGATATTATTTGATGGTCACCCCTGAAGATGATCTTGGATGAGATTGAAAGTACTTGGAAAAATAAAAAAATGAAAGAATTGAAAAAACTACGGCACCTTCATAATGAATTTAATATCGACATTAAGAAGTTGATCTGATAATTCGAGGAGATTAAAATAAAATTAATAGACACAATTAATCCAGATTATTCAACCAAACATGCCTGAATATATATATTTGGGGGGGGGGGGGCTATATATATATGCGGGGGCTATATATATGCGGGGTTATATATATATGCGGGGGTTGGATGTTAGAATAAAACAACACGTTCCCGCGAAAATCCGAAACCTAAAGTCCACTCCCTCGGACATTTTGACCAATACATACGGTTCTTCCATCGCAGAACACCTTATAAATAGCCATAATTGTGCTGTTAGGTTCAGTGGTGACGCTTTTACCATCCTTTTACCATAAGGTCCCACTGAAATTACCACCTAAAAGTGTTGGAGGCCATCTATATTCTATCATTAAAGCCTTCTCTTTGCAAACAGAAGGACTTTGTATTAAGCCTCCAAATAATTACCATTTAAAATGTTTTTCTCTCCCCCGATACACTTTGTCTATTGTTCTTTTTTATATAATTTACTTAATTTACCTCGATTTAGCTCTGTTGAGCGAGGTATGAATCCGGTTAGGTGGCCCGTTTTTCATTTTTACTTTTTATTATCATGAGTGGTAATAATAAAACTAATTTTTGTCAGTTCATGGCAGTGATAAAATATTGTACCACCAAACATATATATTATTGTCATCCACAGACAGACTGTTTCGCTGTATCACAGCTCCTCAGTGTGGCTAGACGTCCGGTTGCCTCTAGCTAGGATCGAAACTCGACTGAATTGGCGTCAGTCGGAAATTCTACCAATTCGGCGCACGGCAGGGATGAAGGTGAATTTTAGCGTATTTATTTTTTAGATTTAGATAAACACACAGTGACTGACAGTGTCTCAATTCTGTCGAAGAGTCTTGCTATATCAGTTTTAATAGTCACTGTTTACAAACTCACGCTTCACTCCCACAGAGCTGAACCGAAATTAATTTTTCTGGAGCCAAGCTGGTTGGTCGAAGAGGTACGAAGGTTCGAGAGGGTCGGTTAGGACGAGTCCCTAAACAGGGCCGGCAGGGTCGGTTAAGACGAGTCTCTAAAGTGGGCCGAGTCAGAGCAGTGATACTACTTCCAGGGCAGATCCATCGCGGTGACGGGATCGTGATATGTATATATAAATATCGGCTTTGTGCCACATCTAAGCTATGCTTGGAAAATTAATATATATATATATATATATATATATATATATATATATATATATATATTTATTTATGTGTGTGTGTGTGTGTGTGTGTGTGTGTGTGCGTTGGGGGTTGGATTACAATTAATGAGATCCAGACAATTTACATCATACAGATGATCATTTCGTCCATGGGAAAGCAATTTCACCCCCACTCTTCTACAGATTATCTAGAATTAATATTTGTCAAATTTTCCTGAAATTTATAAACAACCTTCTAGGTAAGATCTTCAATAGAAAAAAAACTATTAAAATAAGTTATTCATGTACTAACAATATGTTTAGAATAATTGACTACCACAATAAGTATATCCTTAGCAAATTCAAAGGTGTCAACAAGAATTCCAATAAAAAAACCGCTTGTATTTGTAGAAATAGTAACATTTGCCCACTCAAGGGAAAATATAGAGCTTCTAATTTTATATATCAAGCGATCATTTACCCTAAAGAAAATAAATTTACATTGGTATCTCTGCTGGAGAATGGGAAAAAAGACTTTATAACCATAGACGCTCTTTTTCCAACCCAAGGCAAAAACACTAAACTACTCTCTCCCCAACATTTTGGGAATTGAGGGAGAAACCCCTGAACCCTCAAAGTGAGTGGGAATTCATAAGTTTTGCTCAGACTCCAACTAGCTTTATGTGTAGATGTAATTTATGTTTGAAAGAGAAAATTAAAATCATTAAATTTAAGAATCAAGATATCCTACTAAACAAAAGGAATGAATTGGTATCCAAATGTCGACATAGGAAAAATTCCAACAGACATTATTTCAACCTCACACTCCAAGTGTCACCAGAGGAATAAATTTCAACTAACATAGTATCTGCCGAACCTTATACTCCTCTCTTTCATTTAGAATCTTTTCTATTGTAACATCTTCCCTACATGTAATTTTTTTTCTATATGTGAAATAGTTTTCGAGATGTGGAACTACCTTCTATATTGAAATATTTCTCTCCCGGATAAATGTTTTCTATATGTTGAATATTCTTCAATATTCATATGTTTTTCCTGCGTTAACTCTACTATCTTTCGCATACATTACAAAGCCTCTCTGGGGGTTTTAAGTCCTTTATCTTCCTCTATCTCCCCTTTACTCTCTTGTTGACTACCTTATTATAATACTAATTTTTTTATATATTGTATTTAAATATAATCCCCTACAGAATTTTTAAATAATTAGTATAAGTTTGATATAATTTAAATTATAAACTTAGTATTTGATATAATATTAATATTAATAATCTATTAATTTTAAATTCTTACTCCCATTCTATAATCGTGTAAACTCCTCTCTGGAATTTTTTATGTCCTTTTTTGTTCATTCTTCCTCTTTGCCCCGGTGTTGATAGGTTACATTTAGGCCAGTGTCCATTTTCAACGGTCGCGTTTATTTGTACAAGACTCCACCAAAACTACGTCAGCTCCCTTACACTTCTATATCTATATAACTCCCTCCAATACTATAGGCCAATTCTTACTCTCTCTATCTCTCCTTTTATTATTTCCTTTTTCTCTTTTTCTTCTTTGCCATTCAAATTTCTTGAGAAGAATCGCGGGAAGTCATTCATTTTAGTAAATGTATTTGCATTGATAAGTCCAGGGAAAACCTACTTTCCCATGGACAAAATGATCATCTGTATGAGGTAAATTGTTTGGATCTCGTTAGTTGTAATTCACTTATATGCTCTATAATAAAAAATATATATATTGAGCTCTGTTTTGTGGATCACCTCACTTTTGTGGATATTTTATATTAATAGTATCAACTTGGATTACTTATACACGGATTTTTTTACACACACACACACACATATATATATATATATATATATATAAGTTTATAGCACACACACAGACACACACACACACATACACACACACACACACATATATATATATATAGATATAGATATATATATAAGGAGAATAAAATATATCCACGATATATACATATATAATTGCGGATATCACATAACGAGTGAACAGACCGATTGCTACAGGGTTCGTCTACGAAACTTCACAGCTGGGATGCTGAAGGTAACATCAATCAGCTAAGTGATAAATTTTATATTTGTATTGATCGTGTTTATCTCAAAATAAATACGCTTAAAATTCACCCTCTTCCCTGCCGTGCCCCAACTTCTTAGGGGTAAAATCTCCGACTGACGCCAATTCAGCCGCGTTTCGATCCTAGCTAGAGGTAACCTGACGTCTTGCCACACTGATGAGCTGTGAAACAGTCTGTCTGTGGATGACAACACACACACACACACACACACACACATATATATATATATGTGTGTGTGTGTGTGTATCACGATGGTGACAACGATATTACTAATACCAGTACTGATAATTTTTCTTATTTTATGTGCCCTGCCATTCAGGACTTGAGTGGACATGGCTCTCCTCGTCTACCCTTGTAGCTCTTAGTAACGTTTATCCCATCAAGATCCGTCTCACTCCATGTCCTGCCACCCATTATCTTTACTTGTTAGCTCGGTTACCCACTCTTTCCCTCTGTCACTCTTACCTTCAGTACATCATGTCAGTGTTAAAATTTCCAAGGCCTCTTTACTGAAGTGTCATAGCAATTCAAATTGTCTCGTTCTGATTCTCAGGGTAAATATCCTTTTTATTTTCATTTTATGAAAGGTTTTTTCAGTGCTCATTTTTCTACAATAATGTTTACCCTGTAGATTTCCCAAGAGCCACTCGAGATAGAGGTTTACTGAGTAGGAAGCACATTTTATGGGGATATGTAGGAAATATAAGGGCTAACCCTCAACTTTAAAAGCTTAAGATGTCAATGATCGGTGTGCATCCTCTTGGGTGTCAGTTTCAAAAGTAGATGTTCGTGGGAAGAATCAACTCTAGTTGAACGTATATATCACAAATAGAATACGAAAGGAATGAGGGTCGTTCGCTCAAATGGGCGTGGCATGGCGAGTTTTAGCTGTGAAGCTTAGTACTGGTTGAATTAAAGAATGTCAGCTCACCTGAACACTTTCCATAGCTATAGATCCGGAGACGCTTCTGGAAACTATCGAGACTGGAAAGTGAAGACAAGGCGGTAACACTCAATTTTAAGCCTGATCTGGCTCTTGTAAAGGTAGAGCATAGTAGGAGAAATCATTATTAGAGCGATAAAGAGAACTAACCATTTTTCTTTTGCGTTGGGTCGTATGTAAGAGCTCCAACTGAAATCTGGTTTGAGCTTAAGTCCCAAAAAGGTGTTCAAGACACGGGACCTCCTTGGCATAATAACCGTTCATTTCGATATGCGAAAATTCAACGTCCTCTCGGTGATGTTGGAAAGAAACTAGTGTGACCAGCCAGTCAAATCTAAGACTGAGCTGTTAAAGCTCGGTCAGAGAAAAGATCTGCTACCAAGCTCTGTTTATGTAAGGTTTTGGAGGTGCATCCATATACAGTTGTATTATCAGCATAGTTCGACTGAGAAGCAGGCCTTGAAGGAAGACTGTGTTGAATGCTTGCACCTAGGAGGACTGGACTTGATAATTGAGAAGTCTTTTTCAATGATTCCTTGGCTAGAGATCTTGTACAGTAACTCTCTAAGGTACGCTTTATGAAAAGTCTTTGAAATATGATAATGAAATAAGAACACGGAATTCAAATTGAAATTTTTATAGTTTTCTTTCGAAATGTTTTTCTTATGTCAGCGTCACCAATTATAGGAAATTCTGGGTAAATTCTTTCTCATTTTAAGTTTCAGTCTCCTAACTTAACAAATCTTAATAAATTTTGAAATACTTTAGGAAATCACTGTAAATTTTAGTATAACTTTTACTAATTAATAGAAATTAAAACGTCATTTCTGCAACGCCAAATAGAACTTTTTTTCCTGCAGTGTTCTTTAACAATATTTTTCTCGCTATTTACATTATTCGGACTATTGTCCTCATCTTTGTCGCCATATTTATTACAACGTTTCGGCTGTTGTACGCTCCGGCCCTCTTCAGTTAGTTGGAATGTTGAACTGAACCCTTTATTTCGCTCACTGGGGTAGATTATTCTAGTTCCACGTGCCATGTTTAATGGATGTCAGTTATCAGTTATCTCCTGTTAATTCCCCTCTTCGTGTTCTCCACTGCCTTGACCGTGTATTGAACTCACACTCTTTGGGTCTTGTCACCGGATCTAACCAACGCCTTTATCCACTGTGCCATGTGTCCTTTTTCTCATCTGTACAATGGGTTTTCAAATCTGACGCCACATAAGCAAGGCCTTTGGAATATCTAATGCAAGCGTCCTGTTTAATTTATGTTTTTCTCTGTATGTTTATGTAGAACATCATTTCTCTTCTTCCAAGCCTCCTCATCCCGCGCGTGGCAATTGTTCAGCATTCACTGCCATATTGAAGAAGTCGTACTGATCAGGAATTTTAAGACAATTCAGAAATAATGAAAGAATCAACCACGGGATATGAACTCGATTCGCTTCGAACTAGTAAACTGGCCTAATACGATTAAGTCATCTGTGCAGTTTTAGTTTTTTGCCCGATAGATGTGGCCTTGTGCTCCAACCAACTGGCGGTTAATAAATAATGAAACCTGATACACGAAAAGGGAAACTGGCAAATAAATTAGAAGTATAATTGCATCATTTTATTTCCTCCAGTGAGAATAGTGTGTCTATATTTGGGAGAGAGAAAGAGAGGGAGATAGATAAATAGATAGATAGATAGATAGATAGGGACAGAGAGAGGGAGACAGAGAGAGCGAGAGGTAGAGCGAAAGAGGAGAGACAAGCAAATCTGTATCGTATTAATATGTCAAGACTAACTTAGCTTTATTTTGGCAGAGTGCCAAAAGGACAAGGATTTATAAAAGAAAGTGTCCCGGAAGGTTGCTCAGTGCTCAAGGATTTTATATTTACAAAAACAACATTGCAAATCCAAGCATCAGGAAGCCAAAGCAACATAGGTTTGCGTCTGTTACCAACTGTGGGTAAATTATATAGAATGGGTGTGACAATTTAAAATTAATACGAGGATCATTCAATAAATAAGGTGAATGTTTCGTTATTAGGACTTCTAATACAGATAGAAGCTTACTTTTTTTCTTATTTTTCAACGTAGTCTCCCAGCACTGTCACACGCTTTTCCCATCTGTGCACAAGATTCCGTTTTCCCTCAGCGTAAAAATCTTTGGACTGATATCTCAGCCAGTCGCTCACAACACTTTTGACTTCATCGTCACTTTTAAACTTCGTGCCTCTCGTGAACGCTTTCAAGGGACAAAACAGTCTGAAGGGGCAAGGTCTGGGCTGTAAGGGGGATGAGGGAGCAGTTCCCAGCCCAGCTCGTTGATGGTGTGCACCGTTTGGGCTGCTGTGTGAGGCCTTGCGTTGTCATGATGCAAGATGACTCTTTCTGACTGATGCCCCCTGCGTTTGTCCCAACAGATAAACTCAAAGTCCTTGCAATGTCATCCACTGTCACCCTTCTGTCAGACTGAATGAGGTCATTGACTGATTCGATCACCTCAGGAGACCTCACTTTTGTAGGCCTCCCAAGCCTGTCTTCATCCTCAATACTGCTCCGTCCTTATTTAAACAATTCAGCCCACTTGTAGACATTATTTTGGCTGAAACATGTGACACCATACACAGTTGACATTCTGCTATGAATTTCAACGGGTTTGCACCCTTCAGCAACCAAATATTTGATAACTGACCGCTGTTCAATCCTGAAGCATGCTTCTTGGTCGGCCATCTTTGTTAATCGCCAAAACTCAAAGTTTTTTTTAATCTGCAAAAGAAATTAAATCCATGGGAAAAAAAGTAAAGCAAAAAAATAAAAAATGAAAAATTCTATCTGTATTAGAAATCCTTATACCGAAAAATTCAACTTATTTATTGAATGACCTTCGTATATTATTAATATATTATTAGTATTGATTTAAAATAGTATTATAAGTAATTATGTAATTATAACAAGAAACTAACGGGAAGATCGAGGAATATGAAGGAATTAAAAAACTCGTATGCCTAGTAATGTATGTGAAAAACAGTAGAGTTAGCAGAGGAAAATGTATAGACCAGATATGGAAAGAACAACTGGAGCGAAAGAAAAATAGGAAATACAAGCTAAAGAATATGTTTTGAAGAGAGATATGAAGGGAGATAGAAAAGAACACACACACACACACACGCACACACACACACACACACACACACACACATATATATTCATTAATGCATGTTTCATTAAATAATATAGACAAGTTTTGTCTATTTATTTTAAGTAAGTTCGTTTCATATTATCTGATAAGCTTAATCACATTATCGTTGAAAGACGAAAGGAAATCACCATATTGACACAAGTTTAAATCCAACATAAGCTTTCGGCTTACATAAACCATTATCATAGATGACAATTTAAATAAATTAAACAACACACGGACGAAACTACAATAATAGTTCGCACTTGATGCTTGAATTAGCTCAAAGTAACGACAAACTCGTAAATATACACAATATATACACACACATATATATATATATATATATATATATATATATATATATATATATATATATTGTGTGTATTCAGGCAGCAGTTTTTCATTTATGCGTATTTCATTAAATAATATAGACAAGTTTTATCTATTTATTTTATGTAAATTCTTTTCATATCGTCTGATAAGCTTAATAACATTATCATTAAAAGAAGAAAGAAAATCACAATACTGAAACCTATTTTTAATCCTATCTAAGCTTTCGGCTTACATAAGCCATTATCAAAGATGACAATTACATTACAATATATTAAACAATACACGGACAAAACATTATTTTTGTTTAAATGGAATATTTCCAAGCAACGACAAATTCGTACATACGAGACGCTGGAAGCGAAAATCGCACTGCAGCTCATGACATCACACATGACAACGAGAGAGTGAAAACGGGAATTATTAACTATGGGAAGTCGTTGGTATAAACCAATGGCTTCTGTTATCAATTATAAGCATTTAAGAATATTTGTGGAGTTTTCATAATTTATTTTGTTCAGATTAGGTTTCAAAAGTTTTATGTATATAGCTTTAAGAATTTTTTGTTTTTGTTTATTGTTTTCATGTTTAAGTATAGTTGTGTTTTCAACGAGAATTTTCCGGAATTGTGTATACAGGCACGCATGTTGTCTTTAATGCCTAAAAATGTTAGAGTTATCATTCAAATGTAGTGTCAAGCGCCGTAAAAGCGAGTTTGTGGTTATATATATATATATATATATATATATATATATATATATATATATATATATACAAAGAGTTAGTATTGTTATGGGATTATTATTTAAAACGTAAAACATTGAATTAAACTATGCAAGGAAAAGTCGAGTTAACCGAGTTAAGTATCCGGATGTAGTAGATCGGAGCTAAACCAGATGGCGTTAAAAGCCGACACTATATAGGAGGGGGAGCGTGAAAAGCCTTGTTTTTCATTGGCTGACTTTGACTGAGACATGTCAATAAGAATATTTGAAATCCAAGCAAGGTCAGAATGATTTTTGCAATGCTGGGATGCGTATCACGATGCTTTTAAGGAGGCAGCCTTACTCGTCTTGAAATGGTCGGGGTTGCTGTTTGAGCCGATATGATGCAAAACCCGAAATCGGCGATGATCACTGAAGACTACCCTTGATGCATCTGAAATGTATTATGCAAATATATATATATATATATATATATATATATATATATATATAGTCATCCACAGACAGACTGTTTCACTGTATCACAGCTCATCAGAGTGTCTAGACATCCGGTTGCCTCTAGCTAGGATTGATATCCGACTAAATTGGCATCAGTCAGAAATTCTCCCACT
>OZ038500.1:96699036-96704036 GCA_964036315.1 Acanthosepion esculentum
GTAATCAAGTGGAGCTGACTGTACTCATCTCAAAATCTTGTAGTGCACGGGTTCAAATACAGAAAAAAAACTCAAGGCAACCATATCATTTTTAAATTTTAATTAACTGAGAATAATAGATAATTTATTTCAGATTAAATCATACACTTATATTTATAAAAACCCATTTCTATGTTATATACAATTAAAATTTATTTTCTTTTTATAGGTAAAGATTTGGGGGTTTTGTCCTTCTCGCAAAAACAAGAAAAACTCTTGATGTGTTTACTTTTTTGAAAATCGCCTTTTGATTGTGTTGTGAATTCCGGGATGAAATACGGTACCAATAATACTAAACGCCAAGAATGAATAGAGGAAAATAAATGTATTAACGTAATAATATAAACTGGTAATACAGGTTAGTAGTTCCAGGAATGCGGGGTTAGTAGACAAATATATATATAGTCTTTGACATCGACCTATCGCCGAATGACTTCTTACTGAGTCTACGTGCTCGTTACTGTGACACTTGCTCGCTACGTTCGTACGTTCGTTCCTTTCGATGTTCGACTATGTTCGGGTACTCACTGTCAGTAGTATATGTATACCCTGGGTGAATTCATTTGTGTAAACAAAAACTCACACGTATTTTACATAGGTAAGACCTTCGTAAAGTGTACTTGTGAGAACAATGTTTTGTATTTCTTTAAGGCATGGGCTTCCAGGAATCCCTTCAATGAGTCTATAAGGGCTCCAACTACAACAGGGATCATTGAAGTTCCCATGTGTCACAATTTTGAGATTATTTTTATTGTTTTTATTATTCCTTTGATGTCTATGGTATACCAAGACCCAAGACCAGAAATAGCATGATGACGTTTTCCACGAAGCATTTTTAGGAAAAACAAAATAAAAATACCATAAGATCACGCATATTTTACAGAGATAAAGCGCTTCGTAAGTTGTGAGCTGTACTCGTGAGTACAATTTTTTGTATTTTCTTTAATATTTGGGCCACCAAGAATCCCTTCGGATTTTATCGAAACATTTCCAGTCAATCCGAGGGTTCCAACAAAAACTGGAATTATCTTTATGTAGCTCTATTTTGACTTATCGATTTCAAGTATTGTATTTTGATAGTTTTTTGAAAAATTTCAAATATGCAATACAGTTTACAAGGACTGCCATTTCAATAAGAAGGCACATTTTGTTTTTGTGGTCTCTGATCACAATGTCTGTGCGATTAGCTTTGATTGTTCTCTCTGTGTATATTGTAAAGTCACATAAAATTGTTACAGGTCCTATCTCTGTAATCGGCCTGGGTATTATGTTTCACTTGCATTGAACATGAAAGAATAAGAAACTTCATTCTGTAATAAAGCCACGAAATACAAAAGGGAATTTCAAGTGGCTGAAGAAATGCAAATAAACCATAATGCAACCACTGCAGCGGCAAAGAACCTAAAAAAGAAAGCAAAATCAAATTTAAGGCACAAAATGCAGAAAGATAAGCATCTTCATGGCAAGATAAGCATCTTCATGGTCAATACTCTACCCGAACCAAACAAGCCGATGTAGAGAAACACCGTACCCATTAGTTGGGTTAAAAGCTGAAACCGAAGATATTTTTCTTGCTGCACAGGACAAATGCTTGCTAAGTAGAAATTACCAAGCAGACATACTGAAAAATTTGTTAACCCGAAATGAAGATTCCGTGATATATATCCAGAAATAAAATAACCATCTTCTACAGGTTTCACGGTGTTAGCATCCACTGAATATAAATATCGGTATGACAGTTGGCCAATATCTGCACTGGAAAATCTGCAACTTTTACGGGGAAGAAACTGTAAGAAACTGGTATGAACATCACCCAGACCCGGTTGCAGATCTAGGACGTGTAACAATTTTAGTTGACCTAGCAATACACACGGAACAATCAAAGCTAATCGTCCAGATATCATGATCAATGACTACAAAAACAGAATGTGCTTTCTTATTGACATGGAAGTTCCTGCAGATTGTAATGTATCTTTGAAGATCTTCAAAAAACTATGATAATACAAGTTTCCTGAGGTGGAAATGTAAAAAGTGTGGCTCATGAAGACACCAATAATTTCAGTTGTATTTGGAACCCGAGGTTTAATTGGAAAAGTTTTTGATAGATTCACAGAAGTGGATCCTGGTAGGCCGTGCCTTATAGAAATACAAGAAATTGTACTTAGAGCTTTATGTATACTATTTACATTATTCAGACTATTGTCATCATCTTTGTCGCCATATTTATTACAACGTTTCGGCCGTTGTACGCTCCGGCCTTCTTCAGGTGGTTGGAATGTCGAACTGAACCCTTTATTTGGGGTAGACAGGCAGTGGAGAACTCGGAGAGGGGAATTAACAGGAGATAACTGAAAACTGACATCCATTAGACATGGCACGTGGAACTAGAACAGTCTACTCCAGGTACTCACATTAATGTGAAATGAAATAGAAGCGTATCCGTTCAACACATCTTTCAGTACACGATTTGTTAAGAACGATTGGATTATGTCAATTATTCGTCCAGAGAAACCGTAACCCTTGCGTTTGTGGAGAAGGCCAGAATGCCAAATCTTATTGAAGGGCTTTGAGGTAACTACAGTCATAGTACGAATATCACTGTTCTTATATAATGCTTGATAGACAAAATTCAGTGATAGCACATTGAAGAAACGGAAGCCATCTTTTATTCGAAAGTAAGCCGTGTAAAGTACAATTTGACGTTAATTAGCCTCTAGTCCTTTGAAAAACTAAGCAAATAAAAGAGACATGAGATAGAAATTACCAAAATGCGGTATCGCCAAAAAGTTAGATATCTGTAAACATTGTAGGATTGGAAATATTGTAGAAAGATGCAACTAAATATTCGTCGGCCATATTGCTGACTGTCTAAAGAACAAATGAATTACAAATGAAAACATACGTTGTTACCTCACATATTTTACGGAAGGTCCTCTGTGTAGAGATAAAGCAAGATTTAAAACGTTTAATATTTTGTGAATTGTCTTTCAGTGGTTGCTTCCAATTACAAAAGATTTTTAATTGTTACATTTCTTTAGGTGATATACCTGAAGGAATTGTTATAGGTATATATATATATATGTAATGACCCGTTGATATATAATCCCAGTGAATCCTATTAATAAAAGTATTAAAACTCATTCACATAGCGAGCTCAATGTTTTATTCAAACAGAACATATATATTACAATATAAATTAAGAGTACTTCAAGGTAATGATCATTTCACACGCAAATTAAAACTAATTTGCAGGATTTTCAAACCCATCAGATAGATAAGAAAAATTCAGATGGAGTTTCATGATTTATTATCCATCTGATGGGTTTGAAAATCCTGCAAATTATTTCTAATTTGTAGGTGATATGGTCATTAACTTGAAGTAATCTTAATCCCTATTGTATGTAATATATATATATATATATATATATATATATATATATATATATATATATATATATATATATATATATATATATATGCAGAAATATAGTCTTAAAGTGTGCTATATTTATGGGGTAAAGTGCTCAATATCAGAGATAGAGCGTGTGTAAATATAAAAGTGGACATGGAAGTCAGCACTTAGAGGCGACAGTCTGTTTCATGCTAGTGCAATCGTCAGGCGACTAGTGCTGTTATTTTTCTCGGCTATTTATATAAGGGTCAGTGGTGCATTATGGGTAGTCTATTTTGGCGGTTACTTTTACCGGAAGTGGCTTATTTGTTTATTTATTTATGTCAAATTGTTTTGCTTGTTTTTTGTTTGTTTTTTTTTTTTTTTATTTTTTATCTTATATATTTATTTATTTATTCTTTTATTTTGATCGGTGTTTTTGGTTAACGTAGTAAAAATTTGTTTATATAGCTTATTGTTGGTAGTCTATAATGGCCGTCATTACCGGAAATCGCTTGTTCGCTTATTTATTTGGGTCAAATTGTTTTGCTTGTTTTTATTTATTTTCATTTTTATTTTTATCTTATATATTTGTTTATTTGTCATTGATTAAATCTGTTTGTTGAATTTGTGGTTTTTTCTGACTATTATTTAGGTGGGAACAGTTTTTAATTTATCTATTTAGTTTGGTTATCTTTATTTGTTTTTGTTTTGTTTTGTTTTTTAAACGGCTAGTTTATCGTAATCCGTTGTTAGTTTATTTATATATTTGGATGTATTTAGATCGATTTATTATACTTGTTGTTATTTATTTGTTACACTATATCTTTTTGGCTTTCGGTTTTTAAGTAACGTAGTATATTATCTTTTATTAATGTTTTTTTTTTTTTTTTTATTATTATTATTTTTATTCTAAGCAAGCAAAACAATTTGACATAAATAAATAAACAAATAAGCCACTTCCGGTAAAAGTAACCGCCAAAATAGACTACCCATAATGCACCACCTGACCCTTATATAAATAGCCGAGAAAAATAACAGCACTAGTCGCCTGACGATTGCACTAGCATGAAACAGACTGTCGCCTCTAAGTGCTGACTTCCATGTCCACTTTTATATTATATATATATATATATATATATATATATATATATATATATATATATATATATATATATATATATATATATATGGTCTAGGAGAAGGACAACTCTGAATTCAAAACCTGCGGAGGGTCGTTTGGGGACCTTGTGGCATCCGTTGCACCAGGTCTCTGTATTCGTCCCTCCAAAAAGTGTGGATGGCCCTGCACAAAGCCTTCACCACTATAATCAAATCCTGTGTGGCTGTCGGGCTTTCAGTTTCTGGGAACTGATCTGTCTGACCCTCATACGTCGAGTTCGACGGGAGAGCGATAAATATATATATATATATATATATATATTATTATTATTATTACGCTGTCCTGGACATTGAGTTCTAACTGGATTCTATCCTCTTGGAAAGACAAGAAATTTACATTCAGGAACTTTCATTACGGACAGAAGCGGCGAAGAGGAACAATCGTTTT